>NW_023613649.1:0-51186 GCF_013339725.1 Rhipicephalus microplus
CTAAAGCAGGTAATTTCATAAAAAGGAGGTACGTAAACTGACTGTTCGTCTAGGTTTTTTAGATTTATATTCGCATGCATAAGGAATTGAAGGCGGCTGGCTGTCTTTACATATCATTCACTTTAGTAATGAAAAGAAAAGGTCACAGCTTTGCCGCAAGGGTGAAGCTACGAAAATGATAGCAACCATTGTAAGGTCTTGCGAAGAATGGCAAGCAGGTTGAAACATGTCCCGCATTACGCACATTAGAATGACGCACGAAATGTTCTCAAAGGTACAGATGAACCCAATAAGCGTCTCAGTTGCTACTTCGCTGTGTCTGTAAAGTGCACCCTTTTCGCAAACGGAGACTGTGAAGTGAGTGCAGTGACCTTTGTGCGCGGTAACTACAACAGAATGTTCTTGTGAAAGCCTAAAGCGAATGATTGTCTTTACCACGAGATAAGCGCGCACATGCATGAACGCCCCTCACCGCCACCCTCTCTCTATCAACGAAAAGTACGCATGAGAGATGACAGCGCGCGTCGCCCCGTCGTGATGATCTGGAGACGCGCGCTCATTGAGTAATTTCGCTGGTAATGCTGAAAACACGATAGTTCCTCCGAGATGGCCATCGCCAGCGGTAAATGCTCTGTATAAATAGCTTGCTGTAAACATTGAATGAGGTGCTCCTTCGGCTCACTGGCTAACGCCTCACACTCACAAGCTAGATGTCGGACGTTCGATTCCGCGCGACGGAGTCTTTTTCTGGATTATTTTTTTTCTTTCTTGCGTTTTCATATATATGGATATGTATGAATATATGGTGAATGATGATGACGTCACGCCGGCGGTGAAATCAAGCCGAGAATGTCCATATAAATGCTGTCGCAATAAAAACGCTACGGTAGTTCCTTGCTACTGCTACCAAGGCCTCACATTCCAGCAGAGTTCAGACGTTCTGATAAGTTGTTAGTTTTGAAAAAGAATTTCGGAAATCGCAAAAGAAAGGCAGGCTGTCGAAATAAAATATATCCATACGCTGGTCACTCGATTAGCTGTGCTATGTCATAGGTTCAGCTTTTGTGTGTCGTGCAACTGATAGATTCGACCTCACGCTACCCATTTCTTGTCCATTTATGATGTAATTTATAAGCATTGACTTGGTTTCTATATCATTTCTATCATGGAATTCACATATCAGATCAACCCGTCCTTCCAATCAAACTTGACTTTCAAAACTTCCCATGTTTAGAGCAAAATAGAGGAGGGCAGTATTAACTTACGAAATCTGTAGGGAATGCTGATTCGAAGTAGCTTTTGCAGCGATGCGCGCTGTGAATTTAAAACATTAGCAAGTGACTACAGTGGAATGTGAACAAATGTCTTGTATGTTCAAATGGAAGAAAATTTCGATTTGATACTGCGGTGAAAAAAATTACTTGGCATGTTGAGAATCGTGTACTAAGATTTTTTCTTTTAATTCGGCCCTAACTTTTCGTACAGCTACTACCAGTGTGCCTCAAAGATAACTAGTATCAAATAAAGTTTTAAATCCTGAAATAAATCGCTGTGTGCGCTGCTTCGTAATGAACATTCGTCCCTGAAAAACAGTCAAATGAATGCAGAGTATTTTTGTTTCATACACTGCGTTGGCTACCATACAACGTTAATCAGTCAAACTTAGTTCCAGAAGTGTCCTTCGAAAACATTCAAAATGTTTGCATACGTTTACACATTATTCAACCACCACTCTCTACGGTAAAAATTTTACCATTAGCCACACACGTTACGCGGTGTCATTGACCTAGACCAAAAGAGACGACAAACCCCAGCGCTCCTGTTTATAATCTTTGAGAAGATGTTTCCCTAAAGTTAAAATGCTCTTGAATCATGCTGAACGAGTGTACATAGCAAATGCGTGGAACAAGCAAGATGAAAGAGAACTGGACGCGAGCTACAAATTCGAAAAAGAATAACACATGCGCTGTGTTGAAAAACAAAGAAAACGACTTCTACCGCGCGTAATATTCCGAATAAATAAAGCCATCTACGGCTTGAGAATTTTCGGGATCGAAAAGCATTCGCTCGCTGAAAAGTGTTTTACTGCTTTCTTGAATGCTTTCTTTGACATCGAGCTGTCGCTTATACGTATCAGTAGGAAGGTCGCTTATCGTGCCATCTTAGAAGCTTGGGCAAGTCTTAAGTGCGACTCGTCTCAACGGCATCGCATTGCTCGTTCCCAGAAGGAGACAACACCACGTCTCTTGAATGAGCCTTCGTATCAGTGTCTTCTTTGCAGCTTCAAGCTCCGAATATAGTTGTTTTATATCCCCTTCTTGGCTGCTTACCATTTCATGCTTCAAAGCCTTTTCGGAATCAAGGGTTATTTTACTGTCGAGCAGACGTGTTGTAGAGCGTGGTTATTATGCCGTATTTTATTTTAAGTGTGAATACACTTTATAAGCGACCCCAAACAATCCACCACCGTAGGCGGCGTCCAGTCTTCTCTCTATCTTTAAAAGAAAGAGGACTTGGCGGGCCGCAGCGCGACGCTCTACCGAATAAGCCACGGACGCGACGCTGATATCGGTGTCAGTAACGCGCCTTATATCTTTAACGCCGCTGCGCGCGTCCCCCCCCCCTTCGCTCGCTCCTCGCTCTCCTCGCTCGCTGCAGCTGCGCACGCACCCCTCTCTCTCGCGCGCCCGCCTTCCTCTCCTCCCGTCGAGAGCGGGTCGTGCGATGGATGTCCCGGAGGCAACGCTACCATCAACAACGAATGCAGTACAACCGAATGCCAGCACTGCACCCGTCGTTGGAGGTGACGGTACCGCGTGGTTTCGCCGACGTTGGAAGACAAGGCGGCGCTGCGAAGGGCTCGTGAGACCGAACGTAAGCGGGCGAAGCGTGCAGCGGATGCGAGTAAAGTTAAAATCTGTTGGCATTCGCCAGTTAGTTAACGTAAACTCCCCCGTGTGATCAAATTGCGATTCCCAGGAACCATTACACCATAAAGGCACCATGGTGTGATTAATAAATATAATAGTGCGAATTAATAAATACCCCTCATAGCATCACTCCGTGCATTCGCACTTAACCATGTTCACCCTCGGGGAAATGCTTGGGAGTTTTTTCTTCGGCTGTCTGAAGTGCTAGCGAACTTCAAACTGAGAGACATCGGAATGTCAACGCATGATTGGTGCTTTTGTAGCTTGTTTCCCCACTTGCGGTGGCTTTTCGTGTGAGCAGCTTCTGTCAAAAGCGCCTGACCGAAAAACTAATACATAAGAGGCAATAAGAGTGGCCTCACAATTGAGGTTAGGGTAGGAAACTGTAACAAACAATGCTGTTGCCGTAACAATTAGGATATAGAGGGTACGGAATGAAGGCGGAGGACATGAGCTGGCTAGACTATATATTGTGGTAGCCTTTGAACAGTGGGTCGTCCTCTTCAGCGCCTTCTAGTGGGTCGCCCTTTTATAAGAAGAAGAGCAGCTCGCGCAGAGAGTCGATCCCCGCATTGACTGTCGCTGTCGTGAATCATCGCTGAGTGTCCGCCAATAAACCGCTTAACAATTTGGTGGAGAGTGCTGAGAGTGCTGTGCCCTTCAAACACCTTCGGTCCGCATTCGATGCCCTTGGAGCTTCGATCCCGTACCGTGCCTCCAACCATGCACCAGACGCCGCCCAGCAAACGCTTCCTCCTACGCCGACGCCATGTCCCGGTGTCCCCCGCATCCGCGACCCTCCTGTCTTCACCGGAGCGGATGGCACCGACGTCGAGGACTGGCTGGCCATGTACGAACGCGTGAGCGTCCCCAACCATTGGGACGAGGCAGGTAAACTCGGCAACCTGTTTTTCTATCTCGCGGGTGTGGCCGGCATGTGGTACAACAACCACGCATCTGATTTCCCGACATGGTCCGCTTTTAAAACCGCTGTCGTCGACGTGTTCGGCCGCCCGGCCGTTCGTAAGCTGCAAGCTGAACAGCGTTTACGTGAACGAGCCCAGCAGACCGGCGAGTCCTTCACAAGTTATATCGAGGACATCCTTGACTTGTGCAAGAAAGTCGACCTGAACATGTCAGAGGCTGACAAAATCACGCATGTTCTAAAAGGCATCGCCGACGATGCCTTCACCATGCTCCTGGCAAAGAACCCCCGCACTGTGGCAGAAGTCATCATGTTATGCCAAAGTTACGACGAGCTGCGGCGGCAGCGCTTGATGACCCGTCGCCGCCACCACGTGATGCTGATCTCTCGGCCTTGTCAGCAGTTCCTGACCACGCAACCTTGCTCGCCGAAATCAAGTCGTTCGTGCGTGAGGAAGTTGCCCGCCAGGTCTCTCTACTGGCTTTTGCTTCCCCACAACATGCTCAACAGCCATCAAGTACACTTCTACCTCCGCTCCGCCGAGCCATTCAGCAGGAAATCGCGGAGGTCGTCCCTGAATACCACCAGCCGCCTCCTGCATCTGTGCCACTCAGCTACGCCCAAGTTGTTGCAAGGCCGCCCCCACCGATTTCTGCAACTGTTCCCCTAAATTACACCGAAACCGTCGCGAGGCCCCAGGCCTTTGGAGAAACTCTCGCCTACATACGCCGGCGTCACCCACGTGCCCCGAGTGCCGCCTACCATGCACTCATATCAGCCGGCTCGCCAATCGCGTTCTGCGACATGGATGCGACCCGCAAACCAATGGCGCACTGCTGACAATCGCCCCATCTGCTTTGCTTGTGGTTGCGTCGGTCATGTAGCACGCTATTGCAATCGTGTGCAGCAACCGCAGGTCGCCTCCAACTTTCCCAGCCAGTCAAGCCGCTCTTATGACCAACCGCCGCCTATGTCACCGTCGTCCCGCCCCGTTCCGTCTACCCGCCGTTCACCATCTCCACGACGTCGCTCACTGTCGCCAATGCGGCCACGTCCACTCGAGGGCGACCAGGAAAACTAGTCGTCGCAGTCCACGAGGCAAGGGCTGCGACGCTGTCGAACTGCGGAAGCCCTCAGGAAAGCCCGTCGAACGTGATAGACGTGCTTGTGGATGGCGTTCGTGCATATGCCCTTGTAGATACTGGAGCCGCCGTATCCGTGATGGACGAAAAACTTAGCCGATTACTGCGCAAAGTGACCACGCCGCTTTGTGGGCTCTCCCTCCGTACAGCCAGCGCCCAAAGTATTCACCCTACGGCGATGTGCACAGCCCGCCTTATGATTCAGGACGTGATGTATGCGGTCGAATTCATCATAATTTCTTCATGCTCTCACGACGTCATCCTAGGATGGGATTTTCTCTCCCGCCACGACGCCGTCATTCATTGCGCACCAGCAGAAATAGAACTCACGCCATTCTCTTCTTTGACGCCGGCCGACAGTCCATCCGCTGCAAGCAAGTTACTCGTCAGAGACGACACTCAAGTGCCTGCAAACTCGTCCGTTGCGGTGTCGCTCTACTGCGCAAGCCTTTCTGACACCGCTGCACTCCTCTCGCCATCTCATCGTGTCTTCATAAAAAAAGCTTGCTGGTTCCTTTCGCGACCGTGCAACTCACTCACGGCAGCACCACTATTTTTGTTGTGAACTCATCTCCGTACAGCGTTACGTTGGTGCGAGGGGAATGTCTCGGCAGCGTGGAACCCATCGAAGACGCGCAAGTTATGGATCAACCCGATGACATGCACTGCTCAAGTTCCTGTACGCTTGGTGCTGTTTCGACATCTGCTTCATCATCCGATGATATATTCGGTCCCTGCATACCCGACGACCTTACGCAGGGCCAGCGTTCCCAGCTTTTGGGCCTGTTGGAAGAATTCCGCTCTTCTTTCGATGTCGCTCAACCTTCTCTCGGCCGCACATCCACCGTTACGCATCGCATCGACACAGGCGCACAGCCACCGCTGCGGCAACGTCCATATCGCGTATCTCCCACAGAACGCCGTGTAATCAACGAGCAAGTCGACGACATGCTTCGCCGCGATGTTATTCGCCCCTCTAGCAGCCCCTGGGCATCTCCTGTCGTTCTCGTCACGAAGAAGGACGGTTCTGTGCGGTTCTGTGTGGACTACCGACGCCTCAACAAGATCACTCGTAAGGACGTGTATCCACTACCGCGGGTAGATGACGCGATTGACAGCCTGCAAGGAGCAGAATTCTTTTCATCCCTCGATTTGCGCTCAGGGTACTGGCAAGTACCTATGGCTGAGGACGCTCGACCGAAGACCGCTTTTGTCACTCCCGACGGCTTGTACGAGTTCAACGTTATGCCGTTTGGGCTGTGCAATGCGCCCGCCACCTTTGAGCGCATGATGGATACAGTTCTGCGTGACCTAAAATGGCACACGTGCCTGTGCTACCTCGATGACGTCGTCGTTTTCGCTCCTGACTTCTCGACGCATCTTCAACGCCTTCGGCATGTTTTAACGCGTCTGAGCAACGCCAGTCTGCAACTGAACCTAAAGAAGTGCCAATTTGCAGCTCGGCAGCTGACAATACTCGGCTACGTCGTGTCCAAGGACGGAATTCTCCCTGATCCAGCCAAGCTTCGGGCCGTGACCGAGTTCCCCAAGCCGACATCCGTCAAGGAACTGCGCAGTTTCGTAGGACTGTGTTCCTACTTTCGGCGCTTCATTCGAAACTTCGCGACTATCATATCGCCGCTGACGAAGCTTCTCGGAAGTAACGGGCCTCTCCATTCGTGGTCATCACAGTGCGACGACGCTTTCAGAACACTTCGTCGTTTGTTGACGTCGCCTCCCATACTCCGCCACTACGACCCTACGGCCCCTACAGAGGTACACACGGATGCCAGTGGTGTCGGCCTCGGCGCTGTCCTTGCGCAGCGCAAACCAGGGTTCCCGGAATATGTCGTGGCGTACGCGCGCCGTACGCTTACTAAAGCCGAGACTAATTACACAGTCACCGAGAAGGAATGTTTGGCAATCGTCTGGGCCCTTGCAAAGTTCCGACCTTATTTGTATGGTCGCCCATTTGATGTCGTCACCGACCACCACGCACTATGCTGGTTGTCGTCATTGAAAGATCCCTCAGGCCGTCTCGCCCGGTGGGCACTTCGCCTGCAAGACTATGACATCCGCGTGCTATACCGCAATGGAAGGCAACATGCTGACGCCGACGCCCTGTCGCGCTCTCCCTTGCCTGACGACAATGCCAACAACTCAGTGTCTCACCTTGCCATTTCTTCGATTAGCATTCATGCCATTGCTACTGAACAGCGCAAGGATCAATGGATTGCCTCACTGATAGACTTGCTGACTGATCCATCCACTCCATCCACTCGCGCGTTGCGTCGTCAAGCCCACCATTTCGCCGTTCGCGACGACCTCCTCCACCGACGCAATTACAACGGTGACGGCCGCCAGTGGCTACTAGTCATACCTCGCAGTCTGCGCTCTGACATATGCGAATTCTTTCATTCTGATCCGCAATGTGCGCACTCCGGGGTATCGAAGACTTACCACCGCATTCGCCAACGGTACTTTTGGCGCGGCATGTACCGCTACGTGCAGAAATTCGTTCGCTCCTGCATAGAATGTCAGCGCCGCAAAACTTCAACGCAACTGTCACCGGTAGGTCTGCAACCTCTACCTTGCCCTGCCAGGCCGTTTGGGCGCGTTGGCATCGATTTGTATGGGCCACTTCCACTAACGTCAGCTGGTAACCGCTGGGCCATTGTTGCTGTGGACCACCTCACGCGATACGCCGAAACTGCCGCTCTCCCCCGCGGCTACAGCGAGCGATGTGGCCTCCTTCCTGCTCCAACGATTCATGCTGCGACACGGTCCACCTCAGGAACTGCTCAGTGATCGAGGCCGCGTCTTCCTGTCTGAAGTCGTCGAAGCCATTCTCAAAGAGTGCAACGTTGTTCACCGCAAAACTGCTGCTTACCACCCGCAGACGAATGGCCTCACGGAACGCTTCAACCGTACGCTCGGCGACATGCTTTCCAAGTACGTCGCCGCCGATCACACAAATTGGGATGACATTCTACCCTTCGTCACCTACGCATATAACACCGCCCCTCAAAGCACTACTGGCTTTTCACCTTTCTTTTTTATATGGAAGGCACCCGTCGCACACCATCGACACTATACTTCCGTACAAGCCAGATCCGTCCGAGTGGGCGCCTATTTCTGCTACAGCCAAGCTTGCTGAAGAGTGTCGAGAGCTTGCAAGGACCTTTACAGCGCATGATCAAGAGCGGCAAAAAGTCATTCGCGCTGACGCCAGCACTACTGCGCCCACGTTCCTTCCCTGGAGCGCTCGTCTGGCTCTCGATCCCTACTACTGCAACTGGCCTATCTTCAAAACTATTGCCCAAATACGAAGGCCCCTACCGTGTCGTCAAATGCACTTCCCCAGTCAACTACTTGATTGAACCCATCGAACCATCTTCGGACATGCGTCGTCGAGGACGCGACATTGTTAACGTGGAGCGCCTGAAGGCCTACCATGACCCGCTCATTGTAACCACCTGTTAGGTCGCCAGGCGGCTCCCTTTTCGTACCCGGGTAGTTGTGGTAAAGCCTTTGAACAGTGGGTCGTCCTCTTCAGCGCCTTCTAGTGGGTCGCCCTTTTCATAAGAAGAGAGCTCGCGCAGAGAGTCGATCCCCGCATTGACTGTCGCTGTCGTGAATCATCGCTGAGTGTCCGCCAATAACCGCTTAACAATATATTCACTCTGACCCAACAAAAGCAACCAATGCCAATTATTGTATGAAATATTGACTTCTTGAAGCCTTTTTTTTCAGTTTTTGCGTCTCATTTAAACATGGGTAAGGGCTGCCAAAATACATGGCATAAAGGGAGTGCACCTTCACCGCATTAGAATTAATAATGTTTTACTAGGCAATAGAATTTATATATATATATAATATATATATATATATATATATATAGAGAGAGAGAGAGAGAGAGAGAAAGAGAGGTTAACTAGAGACTCTGTGTACAATATATCAACAGGTCGGTTAGGTAAATAATTTTTCCTCTATTTAGCAGAAAGTTGTCTAAACAAATGTAGCTGCTGGCTATGAGCCTACGCTAGAGGAAGCACCATCAGGCCTTCAAAAAAACAACAGGGTAAAAGTGTAGCAATTTGGCGACAGAAAACAAACACAGCCGCCCCACAGTGATCTAATTGGAAGGTGAGGCAAGCTCAAGGACTTGAGAAATGAGATGACAAAGGCTGGCTAGAAGCCATTGTTTTCACCAAACAAGGAGAGAACAGCAAAACGACAGAATCTTGCAACTGCAACGTGTTTACTCGCTTGTCAATGAGAAGTGTTAATTTGGAGGAGCCGTTGCAACAATACCTTCGGCTTCTTTCCTTATTTTTGTGTTTCTTAGCTGTCGCTTCATTACCAGCTGTCGGAAGTCCTGTGGTGGCTTGCTCTGGGGAGTTTTTCTTTCCTTGAGGGCTGTGAGGGCGAGAAATGGTGCTGTTCGCTTTGCAGTTCTTTTCTCCTTAAAGCCTATATATATTAGAAGCGCTTGGCTTGAAGCTTTTGCCACTGTTATCTACAGCTGGTTTTTAAATATATTTCACCTACCACGATGACGTTTCTCTAACACTAGATCACAAGCCTTTCGAGCTACCAGGAGACAAAGTTTTTAAATCTAGCAATGAGGTGCTCCTACAATCAAAATCACTCAAGTTGACAAATATGTCGTGGTCGTACTGTTAAATATTGGGTAATAAAGGGCATTTTTTGACTGCATCGGAAAATGTGATCTAAGCGGTGATACAGGCATTTTATTCATCGTATGCTCGTGACGAACAGGATGGCTTTTTGCCTCATCCTCTTTCCATTTACTACTAAGTAAACATGCATGCATATGGAAATCAATAAATGAAATATGAAAAATCATTGTTGTGAGCTCTTAATATATTCTAAATATAACATCTAGGGCAGTCGGTATGTGTATAAGTTTACCAAGTTTCAACAAACTTTACCAACTGAATATTCGTCATGTGAAATTTATCTCCTACTTGGTGTTCTCTTTTCTCGTCATTTTTTTTCTCTCGCTGAATTGCGGGCACGAGTTTGTTATTTCTGTAATCAAGTGCAAGAATAATTTACGTTCTCCTTTTGCTAATTCTTGTGTGCGCCAGTTTGAAAGACGATAGTCTTTTTTAAGGACCTTCGACAAAAAAATTTTGGTCTGTCTGATTGTACATTTGTCTGTTTGTCCTCTCTTAACGATACCTTAAACGACACCAAATGGCTGATCCCATCCGCAGCGGCCACCAATATTGATGAAGGTTTAGCGTTCATAGTTGTGCAATTGTCAATTAAGAACCAATTATTGCTCATATCTGAGGCGCCATAGCAACACGTCGCTGTTTTGTATGTCTGCCTTTATACTAGAAGAGGCACACACAAGTAACTTTAAGGGCTGTAGAGTTAATCGCACTGCGCTGACAGTGCAACGCGATGCTCAAAAAGGTAAGCGTTTCAACGCTTTGCTACGACGACACGGTGGTGGCAACTGCCCGTCGCTTTGCGTTCTACACCTTATCACCTCCGAGACAGGCGCGCATCTTTCTCCGGGGGTGCGCACGCCTTCGTTTTCGAAGATAACTGCCAGATGGCGCTCGTGTTTAACGTGTCTCGATGCGCGCGTTCGCCTCCACTACACGCTCGAGGGCCTCTAAACTCAAGCGTCTCTAGAATACCATTCACCAATTTTCTTGCGCAGAACATCAAATAAACGTTTTGTCCACTCTCTCCAGACGCAAGATTTCGACGACATTTGCAGTGTAAGATGCAGATTCGGAGCTAATTTTTTTTATATGCGGTCATTGTTTGCTGAGCGGTGATGGGGTGCGTAGAGTAGTCAATGCCACAAGAGCTTTTTCTTTCAATGTTCGTTACTTTCTGAATTTATTAAAACAAAAAGTATTTGATTGATTGATTGATTGATTGAATAATTGAGTTGATTTTTAGAGTATTGTCACTGCTACCTTCCATATCACTACCGGACGTACTTCGACATGTTGTCCAAATACATCTTTCTGAAGAGCATCTACGCAGTAAAATGATATAATATGTTCTTACAGCACAAACACGAGAACAAAAAAAAACCTATTGATCAAATTAATAGAAGTAATGAAACTCATTCTTCGGAAATCGGAATACCAGAAACGACTAACGGTTGTTAATGATGAAAACAAAGGAAACTGCAAAATGGTAACCGGAAACAAAAGCTTCGAAGCTGCTGTCTACGAGAATAACGGTGATGAGAAAGCTGAAAAATAAAAGGAAGTGATTACGTTTGTTAAACATATGTACTTATACTGGATACGGTATGTAATAAACGTCGGTTAAGCCACAGGTTGCAGCTGGTCAATAAAGTTTACCAGTGACAGTGATCTCGTAAGAAAACATTCTGTTCGGCTGAACACCTGTCACAACAGCATGTTTTTGTGCAACTGAAACATCAGAAACTTAGCAAAAAGTGTTTGTAGGCAGCAAAGGAAGCATTATATGATCCAGGAATCGAGTCACTAGTTTGCGTCAGCAATAGAACGGGATCGCCACGCTAACTTGATTACATGTGACCCTACTGGAACAGATGGAAAATATACTAAGTGATATTGGCGGGTATTGTACAAGACGAAAATAACAGGAAGAGGCAATTGAAAGATATTAAAAATGGGGTGAGCCATGCAATTTGAGTGCTCCGCACAGCTACCCTGGGGAATTCATCGCTCACTTTCCTAAGAATAAAGGAAAAATGTGGGAACGTAAATGGAGAAACTCGTGTGCCTTCAAAAGACCGCTAAGGACCGGGCACTAGTGGGGATTAACTGAACATAAAATCTAACTCAAATTAACGCTGTGGCAGAACTGCTTAAATGTAGTCAAAAATAAAAGTTCGCAAATAACATGTTAGGTTAGGCTGCTTTAACTTATTAGTTACCGCATGAAAATGGTTGTTTTTCATATGTCTGGGTAAGATCGTTTTTGCCCGTTTGAAAAGTACTCCAGCACGCATTGCAGCATACCAAACTTTTCAGAACGAAATGTTCTTTCCAAAACATTATATGTTGTAGAGCAACAAAAATATTTTAGAATGGTTGAAATTTGAAAAGCGTGAATTTTTTTGTCACCAGCTGGTATACAGTAGAAAAATATGCAAAAATATTCAAAACAAAGAAACTTCAGAGTATACAATTTGTGGAAAAGTGACCCAGGAACAGTATAAAATAATTATTCTTGTACAAATTGTTTCTCTTCACATAGACAAATAATATCAGAACCGAGGTGCTGCTTCGATGCTCATGCCATGCGGTGAAGCATTGCATGGTTTTTTTGTGAGACACAATTAAGTGTATTCGTACACTTATCTCAGTAAATTTTCGTTGCCTTGCGATAAGAGTCTCCAGGTATTCCATTATAGATGGATGCCTGTGATGTAAATAAACCCTCTATGAAGAGATGTACAGTGAACTTCACCAAATCATCTAGCGTCATCCTCTTCCATGAGCCACCTCATTCCGCATAGGCTAGCGTTTCAATATGTGCATCCAAGCATCTTCCTTTGCATCTTTGCGCATATCGTAATAAAAAAGGACAATATCACGCGCAGTTCTGAAATATTTCGCACTGCTCTGTAGTCAGGGCCATGATGTGCTCTGGGTTCTTCTTGCTGTTAGGAGAAGCTTTGAAGCCAGCGCCACCACACCGCGCCCTTGCAAAGTGTGGACCACGCACGTAACCTGAGTAACTATAAGATTATGCACAAGAGGTCAGAAGCTATAAGCACTTGTGGCGGAGGAGATAACTTGAGGATGTAAACAAAACAAACCCATTAACGGCTACGAGTGTCTCAAACTGACGCAAAACATCGTCCCCATAAAACTTGAAGCTGAGGTGCTGTCATCCACAAAATCTCAGCTCGTTCTCACTCAATTCAGTTGGGATCGCAAGACAGTTTCAAGTAGCGCATGTGTTTTGCAGCGCTTATGCGCACCCATGTACGCGTGACGACCACGTACTAGGAGCGACTTTACCGACACTAGATGTGACCCTGTGTTTGATATAACAATACCAGCAAAACCAAAGTGGCCGGAAACTGCCCGTGAGAAACACCTGCCCACTGTGTACATGCGGTGGACCTTGGGAAATATTTTTTTGTAGAATTATTTTCCCTGACTTCCAGTAACAACTCTCTATTGATTAGCTGGCACAAATTTCCGGCAGTTATTAGTGCTCACCTTGGTCAAATTGCTAAGCTGACACTTTAATGCGATGTTTGGCTTGCAAAGTTTTTTTTAATTACAGAACTTTGATGTTACTGGAGCATAATCACGATGGGCACGCATTTTTGTCAAGTTCGCCAACCTAGTGAATTTTTCCAACTACACATGCACACTGGTTCGTGCAAAAGACTAAAAAATCGCTATGTTGTCGAAGTTAGCAAATAAAGAAATTATGAAAGTTGAGTGGCTGAACTAACTACTAGAAAGTGCTGGGTGCACGAGAAAGAAATTGAACATGCCAAAATCGATGACCGAAAAGCGTCGACCACCGGTCATTGATTTGAATAGGCGTGGTAACGAAAGAGTTAACTGTCAAACTACGCGTTAAATAAAAGAGAGAAAAGAACGTTCAATCTAATTTCTCCAATGCACTGAACTTGCTTGCGATGAAGTATCCAAGTCTGCTTTAGCTTTCTGGCTGTTTCTGATTGCTAAAACTGCTGCTTGGCCCAGTTGGTTCATGATTAAGATAGATTTACCACAGCAAAAGACCGCTGAACATAAACAGGAACGCACAGACACAGCCCTGCGTCCGTGTGTTCATTATAGAATGTTTTGCCTTTTTGTGCTGCTAACCCTGTCTTGTCTATGATTGTTCTGCCAATATCCCAACAGGAAAATCGTTCTGTGCCCTTTGAGTTAAACTGGTTTAATTTGAAATGATTTGTTTCAGGACGACGATAAGGAGAAAAAACTGATTCATTTCGTGTTATTTAGCTAAAATATATTTTAAAAGTCAAGTAATCATATACAAGTCTACTGAATTGATGTACATACATATACATATGCGCAGTCACGAAACAAACGTCCAGGGTAAACATTTATTGAGCTTTGTATTCTTCCTGGCGAGCCTTCTTCACCAAGTTTTACCATGAGGTGGCCGGAATATTGCCAGGCATGTAGTGCTATATTAACACATACAGCACAGAAATGCAGTAAGAATATGAACTCCATAATAAAGAAACACATAGTTCGACAGCTCAAATAGCAAGCACACAAAAAAACTTACTTCGTAATCTCAAACAGAAAAACCTGGTCCTTAAAATCTTAAACTATTCACTAAGCCAACTAGAGGAACTCATAAGTCTCTCGCAATTGTCGAATTATATTCGATATATCTATGCATAGTGCCATGATACATAACGTATAACCTATAGAGCAGAGCACCCAGCGAGGGCTAAAGTCAATATTTCTTTCCGGGCAGTTGATATAGGGTTACCTAATGGACACACAGCTATTTTTTTCTGCGGATAGATATTTTCAATCTGGTTGGAATTGATATATGAGTCTAATACAAGTGAGCTCGAGAAACACTCAAGCCTTTCGAAACAATCTGCATCATTTCACGGAACGTCGAGTGCGAGCTACTAAGAAATAATGGTCGATACCATATATAGATTAGACCTATGCTAGGCCACTACACAAGAGGTTTTTTTTATGTGCATATGAATCCAAGCTTCGCCTCACGGCAGCTTTGTGTGTCTGTGGGCCGGGGTCACCGGCAAGATTATTCTGTTTTTACGCAGCCCCTCCATAAGGGTATAATCAGTCTCTTGGAATAGGTACTGCACCTGTAGTAGGGGCTAACCTGAGTCTTAAGGGGACTCGCGCTCGTATTTTCATTAACAGGATGGTCCACCAATTCTCTACGCAGGAACCTCTAAATTGAGTTGATATAGCGAAAAACCAAAATAAAAAAGCAATGTCTTCGGAATAATTACGTGCGTATCAATATCGGTTGACAGAGAAAAAAATAATACTAAGAAAATTGACATAATCAATACTTTCGTCTTGCTCTTTAATTAAAAGTGCTCAAAGAAATCAATCGTGAAATTTTGATTGTATACGTTTCCTGGATTCTATTTTACAGCGCAACGATTGCGTGAGCCGTATAACCAGCGCTTCGTTGTGTTGAAGTGCTTAGAAAAATAAAATAGAAACGCAGAGTACATACTTGCAGCAAGGATTCTTTTTTCTCTTTTCTTTCAATGTTTAACCCGATTTTTCGTTTCGTCGTTTTATACGGTAAAGAAAAGCTAGAGAAAGCCTACTTGTATGATATTTCAACTTTTTATAGCCAGGAGAAGAAATGCAAGGAAGAGAAAAAGAAAGCATCATAGGGGAGAATAGCAGACAAAATGTTAATGTACAGCGCCTAAAAGATATCTCTCTGCTGGGCGTTTATGGTTAGGACGCGCGCCTACATATCCTGGAAAGAACGTAAATTCACGCAAAAATCGAGCTCTTACGTTGTTTGCAACAGCCGAACACCTAAACATTACCAGACAGCTCTTCTCCCTGTTACATGGGTGGAACTCAGTAACAAAACACAGATTCTATCCTATTTCCTGCGCAGCTCAAATGACGTGCAGAATTGCGGGCCTCAGTCAGCATACTACCAATATTTAAAATTGTTTCATGATAGAGTCAGATATCTAGTCTTCGGTCATTTATGGTAACAATAAAAAACGAAGATGCTGGACAGAGGAGGATGTTGGTGATCGAGAAGGCAACGATCCAGTCCTCTGCTTTATACTTACCTGCTTTCGCACCGATAATAAACTTTTCGTTTATTAAAAGTTATACGCCGACTTCCAGCGCAGCAACATATGTGCACTCTAGTTACGCTATACCAGGTACCTGATTATTCAGAATTATTTTGTTTTCAATACTTCTTTTCTTTTTCGTAAAGTAGTCCTTATGACGAGACCTCATGGCATAGTGGTTCTCTATTAGGCAGTAATGCCGAGCGCACCTGTCCGCACAAAAATACAAAGTAGTGCAAAGCTGTGGCACAGAAGCAGACAATGATATAACGGCCAGCCGTGGCGAGGGCATTTTCGTATGCAGCCCATTCAGACGACATAAAATAGCTGATGCTTGCTAGTTTCCTTTGCGAGCAGCCTCAACGCATTACGTTGTTATTCATGACCGCACATCCCACGAGAGTTAGCAGGCTCCTTTTTAAAATAAATGTTCGCGTTAATTGTTTCTTCTTTGGCGATGACGTACAACGCATTGTTCGTTTCTTGTGGTGCCACCGTTACACTCTCTCATAATGCTGCCTGCGTAAGACGCCTGCAAAAGTGGATACAGAGAGCGTTTACTCTCATTTTATGCTAAAAAAAAAGATTTTGTTTATTATAGACCCATACATACTGCACGAAACCACATGAAGCCACTTCTGTGACGCCACGTTTCCAAGAGAAACATCCGAGATGGAAGTCGTTCTTGCTTTCTTGAAAGATACAGTCTAATTTCGTTTTCAAGAGTCGCACCTTTCACACCTCTCCGAATGGAGTATAATATTCGCCAGAGGGGAGTGGACGTGTATCATTACAAGGTGTTATTTTTTCGTGTGCAAAGACAGGACTCGAAGCTGGTAAATTGAAGCTGGTAAATCTCGATGTAAGGGGCATCATCACGCGCATGTAATTATCATAATCATAAAAGCACCAAATGCACGAATATATCATGATCATGAACGGGTACATGCCACAGAAATTAAGCAAATGCAACTACCCGCCATTGGTCTACTAAGGAAGAAGAGAACAGTTAGCCCAAGCAGAGTTGCCAGTTTCGCGTATAACAAGCAAATTTGGGCTTACTTTTTCGACGAATTGCCTGCCGAAGTTTCCAGTCACCTGTTAGTTTTTTTTAATTATTTGTATGCTCATAAAAAATATAGGTATTTTAGTGGTCATCATGTTCACCAATGCTCGTTTACCGTTTCCTACTTCTATGTTCGTCATTGATCGAGAAGCTGAGTGCATAGATTGGCGCAGGGTTCCTCTTCAAAAGAGATGGGCGAAATTTCATCGTACCGCCAACCGCTGTCTCACTAAGTCATGGTATAGAGCAAACTTTTGTGACCCCTACTCCCCCCCCCCCTCATCAACCTCCCAAGCGCACGCCTCTGGTTGACTGTTGAAACATACGTTGGCGGAAATCCGAGTAAATGTTCAATCAAGCGTACATTGAGTGAAATGAGAAGCAACGTTCCTCATGAGCTGGCAAACGTGCCACCGTCAGAATGGAGTGACAACCTTGGAGAGAATTAGTAGCTATGTGCTTTTGTTCATAGTTGCGCATATTTCCGCTGTACATAACAATTAGGTGAATTTTTGAAAGGCCTTGTATTTACGCTTCATTTTAAAAAGTCAGAATTAAAAACATTCTTAAGAAAGAGAAAATTCATGTTCCCGTTTTTTTTTTGTGTGATGAAAATTCGCTTGTTTGCTCGGTAGCATCTGGTAACGCTGCTTGGAAGCGATGGTGATGAGTCGAAGACCCCGGGTTAGAGCAACGAGAGTAGAGAATGCAAAAGCCAACACCAGGTTCGAAAAGACCCTGAAGCGATGGCAGCAATGCACTAACAATCTAACACCCGTAGATTTTAAAGACGTACGAACGCTTAGTTTGAGCTCGAGTGTCTATCTCCAGAGTATAGAGTACCACCCCGTGTCTGTGGCCATGCATGGATCAATAAAGCCTCTCTGCACTGAGAATCAAGCTATATATAACCTAGCATCTCCTAGCTGAAGCATAGCAACATCTTAGAAACAACCATATTAGTCTTAAGAATCGTCCAGATTCACTTTTTCCAGCCCTGCGCTACTTACTACAAAATTCGCCACTTTTTTTTAGAGTTGCGTGCGGGTGATTTATTGCTTCATAAGTTGAAGCTTTGCATAATACTAGCAACAAAAATATGTCATACTTTCAGAACCTCTTCATAAACTATGAATCTGAGAGCCACTTCTTCGTTTGGCTAAGATGCGAGGGAAAAAAATGCAGGTCTCGGAGTCAATTCGAAGAGAAACCTGTCACCGTGCTGCGGCCGAAATGAACTTCCTGATTAATGATCTCGACAGTTGAGGAGGTCGACAGAGCTCAATATTGTGTTCTTTTGGCTGATACCCACAAATAACAACAACAAATGTTAGCTAAGATTTTAAAGCCCACTAAATGGACGATACACTCTTGTTTGTACTGTAGCACTTTCCACATAATATCATTGAAACCAGCAGCGAAAAAAAAGAAAGGCTGAAAAGGTAACGTTTATTCTGACATTAATAACTTCTGACCCAAAAAGTTTTTGCATTTGTTCTCTGTGGCCGTTCTCTTCTACTTTATTGATGGTATGGTCTCCAAACACTCCTATGATTGACGAAGGCATTCTTTTTTTTCCTTTTGAAGAGCAAACCACTGCTATAACAGGAAGGTAGCCCGAGCCGTCTTCTCCTTGCAACACCCTTTGTCGTCTACCACCCAATGCAGGATGATGTCGCGAGCCCAACTGAGGTTTGCACCCCATCGCATGCTTGTATCCGGGGCTCTTCTGCTTCGCTAGCCGTTACAGAGGGGACTAAACATTCGCTTTATTTTTTGTTTAATAATGGTCGCTGTTCTCTATTCTCTACCATCTTTATTGATGTCTGTTAAATTTTGTGGTCATAGGGAACACGAGCAGAAACAAAATTTTGTGAATGTTTCCTTTTCTCTTACACTCCATAGCTAAGATTTGTTGAAAGCCCTGTAGTTGTGAAAGAATGTGTACTGGTATCGGCAGTTCCAAAGCTATCGATCACTACAGATCGTTAATGAGAGCAATCTTACTGAAGTCGATCATTAGGCGCTTCCTGTAGACTTCGTCGATTTGGTTCGCATGCCTTTCAGAGGTCACAAAAGCGAAGGCTATCCCTGATCTCTAATTATTGCAGGCATATCCTCCTCGCTTTGAACGCCATCCATCGTCTCGGAATTCACTAGCGTATCTTGACAATTCCCAGGAAAATTGAAGAGAGTTGGCAGTGTGGACTAATGACGAGAAGCGGAAGAAGCTGAGTCTGAGAAATGCGCAGGGTTACCGCCACTGCAATTTCGTCATTTGTGCCATTTTATTCTAGTATATAGGTAGCAACAAAATGCTCCAAGCTTTCCTATGCTGTGTTATTTGTAATTTTGTGACGTCTCGAAAAAGAGACAAACGTAGGACATCAAAAATCAATTTACGAAATAATAATAATAATAATAATAATAATAATAATAATAATAATAATAATAATAATATAATAATAATAATAATATTATTATTATTATTATTCTTATTATTATTAATATTATTATTATTATTATATTATTATTATTATTATTATTATTATTATTATTATTATTATTATTATTATTATTATTATTATTATTATTATTATTATTATTATTATTATTATTATTATTATTATTATTATTGTTATTATTATTATATGCGGTTCTGCGTGCCATAACCACAATACGTTTATGAGGAGGGTCTCTTCATTGGATAGTTTGGAGTAGTTAAGACTCAGTTCAGTTAGTGGTGGGCTTTGCTTGAACTACTTAAGGGTTTTAACGTGCCCTTAAATCAAACTGCACAGGCCAGAAGACTTTTCATCTCCATGGAAAACCCGGCAGTTAATTATTGCCTAATTTGTTTTTACACTACCTGTTTTCCGCCTTATTCCTTACATACTTCGTTTTGATTTATTGTTCTTCAAGTAATACGTCTTAGAAAAACAATTTCGGCCCCGAAAATTCTTCACATATTTAAGTTTTCTTCTACAATTGGAACACATACCAAATAATTGGCGATGTTGAAAGTGGGAATAACAATGACTGTGTAGAAAGATAAAAACCTAAAAACAAGGTATAATTATTCTGTAAATTAAAAAAAAAGATCGCTGATACATCACCGTGCTGCGCTGTCGATTGATACAGGAAACGAGTGCTACTTCAATTAATTGGGTCGATGAGCTAACACGCGTAAAGCGCACACATGGCTCTGCGCTTGTAGCATAGCTCGTGGCAACACGGGTAAGCCCACTTCTAAAGCGTTCCACGGTGCTTGCAGTAATGCGAGTGCTAGCAAGGCAGCACTGCAAAGGCCAGCATATCTGCAGACGTTCTCAGAGACTTAGCCAGCGCGTCTAAGCTTTCGAAGGATTTCACGGTGCTAATCTTGTTGCCACTCTATCTCCCTGACTATCTTGCTCATTTGTTCATGCACTCGCAGACGGTGTACGACCAGAAAAAGGTATTACGTAAAACTGATCGATGGAGCCAATTTATACATCACATTCGTGAATTAAAATTAGGCTTAGGGTAATAGGGCTATACAGATTTCGCTAAAAAGGGGTTGTACTTCGCTTAGAAAGTATACCTAAGCAACAGATTGCGTGGGCAGTTAACTGCAGTTACGAAAGCACGTAGGTGGCCTTACTCTGTGCCTTTTCCCTATTTAGCAAACACCCTGTTAACGTTGCTCATTAAAGGGCAGAGTTGCGAAGTTCTATTTACGTATATTGACAGATCAGTTGTTTTCTGCCCTTATTTTGGAATATATATTCCTAAGTGGTTAGCGTCTTCTTTAGCACGGTGGACGCATCTCTATCTGGCCATGTGCACACGCTCAAAACCTTCTTTTTTTCATTTGTACTTTTGTAAGAGTTGTATTTTCATTAGCACATAGGTGTACAGGCTGAAACTTCGTCCTGTGGTGACAGTTTGATAACATATGCTTCATTTTGTCTCCACATAAATGAGAACTGCGCCTATATTCGTGAACACTTGAGGCTATTAAGTGATGTTCATGTTGAAAAGTCTGTTTTTCGTATTCTTCAGGCACCGCGCATCAAAAATGACGCACGAAAAAAAAAAAACATCGTATGTGAGTGACCTATAGACTGCTCCTCATCGAAACTGAGTGCTAATTTATTTTGTTCTGTGAATCCGTGCTCGAAATGCTTGCCGCAGTGGCTTTGCTATAGCCTGTTCTGAAAACGATTACCGTGAGCTGTTGCTTCAACTGTGTGCGAAAGGAGAGCGGACTTCTAAACGTGTATATGCTTTTCAGTCTATTAAAGACGATAGTCTTTCTTGGGGACCTTCGACGCAAAAATTTTGGTCTGTCTGTCTGTAAAGTTGTCTGTTTGTCCACTCTTAATGACATCGGTTACTTGAAACGGCTGACCCCATCCGCAGCGCCCACCTATGTTGCTCAAGGTTGAGCGTTCATGCTTGTGCAATCGTCAACTAAAAAGCAATTATTGCGCATGTCTGGGGCACCATAACAACACTCATATATTCTGTGTGTGCGTCTTTTACTAGAAAAGGCATACATAAGTAATTTTGAGGACCGTACCGCTTATCACGCTGCGCTGACCATGCATGCCACGCTTGCACAGTACGGCGAGTGTTTCCAATGCTTTGCTAAAACTAAACGGTGGTGGCACCTACCTGTCGCCTTGCGTTCTACACCTTATCACCTCTGAGATGGGCGCGCACACCCGTCTCAGAGCCACGCGCTTCGTTTTGGAAGAAGACTGCCAGGTGGCGCTTATCTGACGTGACTTGATGCGCTCGTTCGCCTCCACTGCACGCTCGAGGCACTCTAACGCAGCGCCTCCAGAATACCATTCACCGATTTTCTTGCGCAGAACATCAAATAAATGTCTTGTTCACTCTCTCCACCCGCAAGACTACCGTCTTTCGACGACATTTGCAGATTACATGCAGATACGGGGCCAATTTTTATACAGTTGCGGTCATTACGCTCGGTGTTGAAGTGACTCATTGAGGTACAGATCCCTGCAGTAACTTCATTTCGTAAACTGTTTGAATATATGATGGTGAATCGGATGTATAGCGCTGAACGTTTTCTTTCAAAGTCGATGTTGATCTCTGGTTGGTCTCAGTGTTCTCTACCTCTTGAGATATCTCCAGAAATAGCGCTTTCCCAGCTATCTAGGTTTGCATGATTCAAACCCTTTTAATGTCACCTCCTTTCTGGAAGCAAAGTAAATTGACTGAACGAATTTTGTCTAACCATTGCGTTATTATAACGAATACGTATAGTATCAGTAAGCGGTGACTGGAAAAAGAAGCTTCTCAAGCGAAGGCACCGCTTTACTTGAGTAAATACAGTTTTATTGTTCAAGACACATGAACTTTTATGGTAATGATCAAGAAATGCATCACAAGGAGAGCACGAAACGACTTATAAGAGGCGGTTCGCATGAGGCCGGGCTTTTCCCATACTGGTGGTGGCACTAGGACTTCTTCTATGTATGAAATACCTCATGTAGACGAGAAGCGGAAGTGTCCGAAGGAAGCCTCCCAACTAAGGTTTCCTCCGACGTTTACATTGGTGAAGAGCATAACCTGACTCGTCGCTTCGTGGTTCCTTCAACAACCTGCAATGTGTCGGCTGCGATGTTAGCAACTTGTCTAGAAATGCTGACCTGGAATTCTGTCAGTGTTCATGGTTTATCGCGATACACACGACCATCCAGGCAATCACATAAGTAGACATTTGGTCAAGATTGATCTGACGCCCTTGGAGGCCTCTTGTATGGAATTTCGCCAAAGCTCGTGGTTCTCGTTAATTTCGCTTATTGTTTTTTTTTGCACTACGCAACAAGAAACAGAGCACACCATCAATTCGTCATTTTTCCGGGATCTTTTGTGCAAAATTGCGTCAAAATTAGAATATTTGTAACAAAACTACATACCCAAAGGCTACTTCCATTAGAAGCACCCTAAAGTTTTTCTAAAAACCTCAGAAACATTTCAAAAAGTGATGCGAGGTTCTCTTTGCTGTCGAACCTTCCTCTGTACTACAATTCTTTGAGTTTAACAATATTCTCGCTTTGCTTTCTATTCAATAAAATTAAGATCGGCTTTTGTTTAATGTGTTGGATACCTATTTTCATCATATTCTTGCCGGTGTTTATTGAGAGATGCGAGTAATGGTTAACTTGATCCTATAATACCTGTCTATACGATACCCTGCCACGACGACAGAGCAGATGCTTTAAATGAATTAAAGTTCAATCTTTTCTGCGTATGCCTGAGTTAGTGTAAAACGATGCGTTTCGGGGAACGTGCGTTAGAATTTCGTTGAATGCTTTTGTAGATAGTTTTATGCAATAGGTTTCGGTACAAAAAATGACAGTTTTCTGCAAAATAATCTCTACTAATCCTTTCTTGGTCTGTTTGATTCAGTCTGAATGCTTATTTCAGACGTGTTACTGAGTGTTTTCACTGCGTAATTTATTTTACTTCAAAAAAAAAACGATTCACTTTAGTCTAGGAATGAAGTATAAAACATCTCCACAATATCGATATGCAAATGAGTGTCATATATATACTTGTTTATATCAACAGGTCCCCACTTAATTCAATATATACGCTGAATCATCGCGCACACTATAACAGATGACACAAGAAATATTACAACGAGGCTATTGAAGTAAAACTTCATCTGATAATAGTATATATCTCTTTTTGCTTTGTCGCGTCTTCAACTTCTGTTCATGACCTCCTGCAAATACACGACAGCGGCTGTAAGAGATACTGCATGAGGTTTCTGCCGATACAGGATGTTCAGTACCGAGGTTAATTCAGATATCATGGAGCAGTTGTAATTTCAAGACTAGCATAAAGAAAAAAAACTGGAACACCATCCAACGGAGCATTCCAGTTTTCAGCCTGGGTACATGTGCAACGTTCCGTAGGAATTACCGTCCGGTTAGGTTTGTATTTTTCATTGTTTACTGTGCTTTGACAAATGTGGAGACGGACGTGGCGATTTGAAGTCTGTTTTATATTGGTGGACACCCAGGTTTGCACAACACTTCATGCGTCTATTTAAATGCTCATAACATATTCGCACAATATTCTATGCGTTCCACCCCATTCGCATTATCTTACCGCTTTTGCAAAAGATCCCGTTTTGCCCACAAGGACGAAGCAGCAATAGCGATAACAATCCAGTAGACAGTCGCACAATGAGTAGTTCATAATTTTATGAGCTCTACGATTTTCCAGAAATGTATGCGCTAACGTACCCTTCTCAGCCGAGCGAGAACTTTGTGGAACACGGAACACAAATTGTAGACGGGACGAGCGCGTTGTTGTTTTCTTCATCCTTGTTTCCCTACCGCAAAGTTTTTGCCGAGTTCTTAAAATGTCGTAACAACTGGCCTCTCGATACGCTTTACTTATGCCACCTATAGCTTCTATAGCTTCTATATGTAGCGTCTATATGTTCTCGCCACAGCATTTTCGGGGAAGTATGTCGTACTATATTCCTTCAGGATCTGCAACATTTTCCCCAAGCAGGAGCAAAGCGGAATAGAAGGTATTTTCCGGGGTAAATTGACCTGCATTTTGAATGACACTCAGCGCAGGCAATGTTTTCCAAATGAACTCGGATACTCGAACGAAATTCCGGAGTCGGAAAATATATGAGGAGAAAACAATCCGTTCTCCAAGAGCCGTGGTTGAAAAACGAAAAAAAGAGCTAGTTTCAAAAGAGAATCGCTACGAAGCTAAACACAAGTGTACAGGTATACCCTGTTATTATCTTTCTCGGCATGCTCCTTAGATGGCCTTTTATCTAACTGTTAGTTTCCACCGCCTTCTGCAGATCAAAGCCCGTTTTTCATCTAATGGCGACTGGTCTCTTTCCTTATAGGTTTGTTTCGATTTATGAATTTGCGTCTCAGAAGCGCACCGTGCAAGAACTCTACATTTTAGAAAACTGTTTACTTTATACTTCTCAGTCCTTAAAACTGGCTGCTCTTTACTCCGTTGCCCAATGATAGTCTTACGTAAGAACTCAGTTTCAATATTCTTTGATTCACACTCTTGATGCAGAAGGTATGCTTACCCATCAAAAAGCGAAGCTCTGTATGATAGCGCCTTTCATTCGTAAGTCTTATCGTGCCCTAAAGAAACCCCCTTTTTTTAAAGAAGTAAACATAGCTGTTTTCCCATACTCATGGATCACTTCCGGGTAAGGTAAACTAAAATGGCTTTAAGCATACATTTCGAATCATAACAGGTCCTTGAACTTTTGTACAAAGACAAGAATAAAACATCCTTGACGTTCACTCCCAACGCATCAACTCACAGACCTTGGGAAAAATGTCAAGTAGTATAACAGTAAACACACATCCTTCTTCTTTTGTGTTAAGAAAAAACAATTCTAACTTCATAAACGAAGCGGCATGTGCGCCCGATAAACTGAGTAAAAAAAGATAACTCATAGGACTTCCATTTTGTCTTTCGTGAGATGCTACAATTTATGTACCTTTTCTCTTATTTCAAGTGTGACACTGATACTGCATAACTAATTATAACAATATATACTTAGGATAGTTTTGGAACGCCATACAAAATGCACTTTAAAGAGGCGCACTTTTTATAGCATTGTTCTTATTTATTCAGTCACATACAATATTTTAACTCACATTAGCATAACCAGCTCTTTTAACGTGAAAACACATATAAAAGAAGACAGCAGTGAGGACCATGCAAGATAACATGCTGCCTTCTGGAGAAATGTTAATATCCGTACTCTTCGAAGGAACTGTTTCGTTGATCTGCTTCGACAAAAGCCGAATTTCCAGGTGCGACCAATAAACAACTAGGAATGGGCGCCATTATCCTTTTCTGTTGCCATTGACTACCGATATGAGTTGTAAATGTTTGCCACCACGTGTCCTTGTGTTTTCTTTAAAGTAGCCTTTCTTTTTTCATCATCTTTTATTTCCCTCACCCTTTCTCTCAGCACTGGGTAGCCAGCCGGTCTTAGAACTGGCTAACCTCCCTGTCCTTCCGCTTAAACTCTTCTCCTCCACCTCCTCATCCTCCTTCCCCTCCTTTGAAGTGGAACTTTCTCCAAGTTTTAACTAATAATATTTATTTTATTGAAATTGTGTCGCAGCCCCACCGTGGTAGTCTAGTGTCTAAGTTACTCGGGATCTAATCCCGGCCGCGTCGGCTGCATTCTCAATGGAGGCGAAAATGCGGTAGACCCGTGTGCTCAGATTTGGTTGCATGGTAAAGAACCCCAGCTGGTCGATATTTCCGGAGCCCTCCACTACCGTCTCTTCCTAATTCATATGGTGGTTTTGGGACGTTGAACCCCACATATGAATCAAATAAAAAATGCGTCGCAGTTGCAGAAAATGAATTCGCAGAACACGAGGGACCAGCTTTTGAGTTGGGCACTTACTTTATCATATATCTCTTTTACGCCTGCGCATGTTTTCTATGCAAGACTGTAGAACTATAATAGGCTAAGAAGTACTCTACACTTAAGGTGCAAAAAGGACACATCAACACGTGCGTTGACCTTTTAAACTCGGAATTTTTGGTTTGCAGAAATCAAGATATATCTTCTCTAGAAAAAAAAAGCTTAACGAATGAAGCACACTTTTGGACTTTTTCTGGTAATCACCTAACTTACAGCTATGAAACAATGTTCAAGCAAAATAGTTTTTCTTCTTTTATATATATATATATATATATATATATATATATATATATATATATATATATTGCCACGTTCCATTTCCCAAGTTTTTGTTATCGTCCCAAAACACCACATGATTCTCAGCGCAAACCGCGCCTGCAGTTTTCGAGAAGGTTCCGGACTGTAGTAGATCATTTCGATAAGATCACGCCCACTGTGCGAACGGTACAGATTGTTCTGGAACCTACGCCACCGCCAGCGATAACGCTAGAACATTCGACGGCAAGAGTATAAATGCCGACGCGCTTCGCCGCTTGTCAGTTGTTGATCGAAGGCCGACGCTCCGTTCGCCGCTATCAGTCCGAGACTGCTATCTGCGCGAGACTGCTGCTGTAATTAGACTTTCCGTTTACCGGGCACAGGTTCGCCCAAATAAACAGTTAAATCCCAACACGAAGTCTCCTGTCTTCGGCCACATCACGACCCCGTGACATCTGGTGGAGGTGCTGCTTCGTTCAAGTACGCCCCCGTCAAGCCGTGAACCCAGCCCACGTCACGGGGTCGTGACGTGGCCGAAGACAGGAGACTTCGTGTTGGGATTTAACTGTTTATTTGGGCGAACCTGTGCCCGGTAAACGGAAAGTCTAATTACAGCAGCAGTCTCGCGCAGATAGCAGTCTCGGACTGATAGCGGCGAACGGAGCGTCGGCCTTCGATCAACAACTGACAAGCGGCGAAGCGCGTCGGCATTTATACTCTTGCCGTCGAATGTTCTAGCGTTATCGCTGGCGGTGGCGTAGGTTCCAGAACAATCTGTACCGTTCGCACAGTGGGCGTGATCTTATCGAAATGATCTACTACAGTCCGGAACCTTCTCGAAAACTGCAGGCGCGGTTTGCGCTGAGAATCATGTGGTGTTTTGGGACGATAACAAAAACTTGGGAAATGGAACGTGGCAATATGTTATAAACACGACTTGAAGGGAGTATCTCAGAGGGCCAGGCTTTTTGTATTAAGTGTAGTTGAAGGTAGCTCGCGCATTGATAAGGAAAATGCTTTTACTAACGTTTCAGCCGTGGCACGCCCTTCGTCAGAGTAAGTAGGTCTATTACACTGCAGCTGCTTTTATGGGCTCACGTTTCAAACCATCAGTACAGTAGCGAGTACAACGGAAATAAAATAACAATCGATATCGGTTGCACAAGACTGTAAAGATGACAAGCATGATAGGTCAATGAATATACAAGTTTGAAACGTTGTTTGCGTATCAACAATGTGGTGCACGGTGTAGAAGGCAAGACATATGAAAAAAAGAGGCACAGTTCAAAGAGAACCATCATCATGAACGAACCAATGAACAGTTTGCAATAATCCGCAAGGCAGCTTTTTTGTAAGGTTTCTTTTCCAACCAAAAACTCTCGTTTACAGACTGTTTCGCTCCCTCATTATGTTTTTGCTTTTCCCTTTTTGACATTTTGTTGTATTCGCGTGATCGCGTGCCTTCGCTGGTATTCGGAAAAGTAAAAGCACAATGAACAAAAAAAAAAGCAGTCTGTCAACGAGTTTTCGGTTGGAAAACAAGACTTACAGGAAAGCTGCCTTGCAGATTGTTGCAAACTGTCCATAAATGATATGAAAAGTCATGTTATTTTATTGCAAGACAGGGGATCTTTCCTACGTTTTCATTAACACTATAACAAATAGCATTAAACTTATGAATCAAGAAGGATTCACTTACTTTCTATCGTGATTTGTATTGAAGCCAGACTGGATAATGGTAGCCCTAATTTTATCGAAACCGTGGCCACACCGCTTTTTTTTTTTGCTTTATCGCCTGTTATCAGACAGTATATACATGAACAAGGAGGTAACGGTCACAACAAAAACTATTGGCAGTCTCTCTCGGTGGACAGACACTACTTTCAAAATTTTTTTTGAGAGTTGTCACCCTTGACAACCATTCAGTTACATACTCCTTTGCTTTCTGGAGTTAAACAAACTTCGACATGCACTATCGATAGTACATTCTTGCGGGTTTCGTATCTGGATCACAGTGAAATTCTGCCATATGGGCCCGCTATAAACAGTGGAGCTCTGTTACCATTATTATGTCAAATGGCAAACCATCCGCATTATCTCATCATGAACCATCCTCATTACGAACCATACGGTATCAGATTTCTCCACTGAGCTTCGCCGCTGTTTGAAATTTTGTTGCAAACGATAGTTATGGCCCGAGAACAGAACGACGACGCAGAAACAAGAAGGACACAAAGGACACGAGCGCTCATGTCCTTCGTGTCCTTCTTGTCTCTGTGTCGTCGTTCTGTTCTCGCGCTATACTTATCGTCATCGTCATGTCATACGAACTAGCCCAAGCTGACACACTTTTTTGTTGCAAACTTGTCTTAGGGAGCCTGGGTGTCGAGAAAGAAATCGCGTTTGTATTAGTAATAAAGCCTTTCAGAAGAGTAAAGCAACAATCCCAATCAGGTGTCATTACATGTGAATCGCACAGCACGTGGGTTGTAAATGCTCCAAACGATTAGAAAAGCTTGTTCTTGATCACCTATTAACTGTGGCACAAACCAAATTGACCTTTATTTCTTCATGATCATGAGCCACTGCAAAAAAATTGCACAAAAGTTCTTGCAAATGTGTAGCGTATACCATGCTTCTCCGAAAAATGACGAATAGCTTAGTGAGTGCATGCCTACTACATAAATATTATGATTATTTATGGCGTAGTGGATGCCCAGAAAGTGTACTTGTTGCAGTTACCCAAATTGTATTGAAAATGCTTTGAAGGGTCGCTCTTCCAGGTTTCTCTGTGACTGCGCTGCACGTTCCGTGCAGGCGTGTTTTTTTTCTCGCTTAGTTTCGCGAGTCTTTTAACTTAGGTGAGTTATAGGTATTGAATTTGACCTGATTTTCTTTGCTATGAGAGCAATATATATGTCAATTTATTGTGATTTTACGCGTTATAACTTGCTGTCGATTTGCCCACCTTGCGAAATTCACGTATTACTTCACTCAAATTTTCGACTCCTTCAGGAAGATATTTAGAGTTAACTTGCCTAAATTTCACTTTATCCGAGAGTCTTGCAATCTAACAGCTCCTGTGGTTCGCCGCCATTACTTATCCTTTTTTTCATGGATTTCTGTCATCCTTGTACACGCAGTTCTGGCTAATATTTTTAATTGCCGTAAATATGGGCAGTATTTCCGTAGTGTTCAGTTTATCATTATTATAACTTCCCCAAGTAGTTCGTTTAAAAGCAGAAGTTGCTATTTTTAATTTTTAATGTTCCTAACAATTTAGTTGCAATTTTATTACCTTATCTCTCAGTCACTCTACATCTAAATATGACTTTTTGTGGGCCAAGCAACATTGTTTTATTGCCCATGAAAGGCATTCAATTTGTTTAACTAATGAAAACTTATTTCCAAGTGCACGAGACGCTTCTATGTACGACACAAGCCGATACGTAGCATATTGCAAGTACAGTGACCTCACAACTTTTATGAAGCAGTGCAATCCCAGAAAGACGCTTGTAACAGCGTTGTGAAACTGTGGTAAAGCGTATTTATTAGCAACACTAGCGCGTAACATCCTCCTGTGAATTTCCGCTCAAGTTAGGCCTCTACGGGGATGGCACTGAAGCCACGAGGGCTAAAAATATTCGCGTGACCCTGTGAGGCAAGAGCTGCAGTCAGACACGCCAGCACACCAATAGGAGCTCGGAATACTTGATAAACCTTGCTGTCACCATCCACCTCCACGTATCCAGAAAAACCCGTCCAAAGGACTGTGCATCCACTCATCTCAGGAGCGGACAAATTCAGTGTTAGCGTACTTGCCTTCCCCCTTAACGACTGTTAATGAATATAAATGGCTAGGATGGCCAGCCACGCCGCACTCTCACTGAGAGTGCGCTACCGTGTCAGTGAACCCCATGACGCAATGCAGAGGAGATACATTCGCTGGAGCATGACCTCACCAAGTGGCCCCAGTTTTCGTTGAGACGAATGATGAGCCGTTTGAAAACCACAAAACGCTAATAAGATGTAAATTTTTATTGCTGTTAGTGACCAAGTTGCAGCAAGTTCGAGCTTTCGAAGGACAGTGCATTGCAATGACCGTTGTGCAAGGCGATGTGCTCTAAAAGTGTTACTTTCCCATGTAAAATTACGTCTTTGTATATCAATGTTACATGTCATACGTGAAGCCTTTTCATAATCCTGAATATAAAATATCACTGCATCTCCTTGAGCTGAATGAATATGAGTGGGCGAAGCAGCGGTATCATTTGGTGTTACCGTAAATCACCCGTGACATTGCACACTCACGTATGTATAAGAATGACAAAACGGAATGCAGTTGTATACAATGTTTGAGTCAGGCTAGTGGAGACACTAGACCGACTGCGAGTGAGACCCGAAGAAATGGCCCAGGCGTTGGACGAGCTCAACAGTTATATACAATGTTTATTGGTTGTGACTTGTATGCCGTGTTGAGTTGTGGATTTCATTTCACCTTCTTTATTACTGCTCTGTGGCCCATGAAATGTAAACGCAGTGGTGGTACTATCGAATCCAATCTGTAGTTGGCAAAGACAAGGTCTATGCACGTTCTACTGGTGTTTGTTGGCTGTCTCCAGTAATTATAAATGCATGGTAGAGCGCATCGAGTCGTCATATACTGCGAAACCAGGCAGAATTACCATTGAGCCGCCGTTTTCACAGTCTTACGTTAGTTTTCAATGTCAGAAAGAGAAAGTTTCATTGTCATTATCATCAGGTACCTTGCTGCTACTAACACGCTTGTTCTTCATCTTTAGCGGCATCATCATCATCATGGCACATATTGAATACAACGGACAGTGCACAGCGGACAAATCTAGGGCCGAATTCACAAAGCTTTCTCTTTGGCTACGCATTTTCTTAGCCAAAAGTTCTCTTATCTGGAGGGATTACTATAGCGCGGGTATGAATTTAACTTATTCGGCACTTAAGAGGGCAAGGAGGACACACGATAGCCGATGAAACGACAAGGAAAGAAAGAAGTGTGTGCCGATAATATCAAGGTAGCGCGCAAAGCGTCTAGCTTCGAGAGTATACGATGATAGCCAATGATTTGCTGCATCTAAGTTTCAGTTCCGCGAGCGTCTGCTACAGCGCTTACGGGATGCCACGTACGTTGTAATAGACGTTTTGGTGGGCTGTGCAAAGCCAAGCACTCGCCTTTAATTAACGACTGTAGCTAAAAAAATAATTGCTCGATGGCCTTAAGCCACCGAGCAATCCATGCACTATCTCGCCAAGTACAAGTAAACAACACTCCAGGTGTACCACATAAATGAAACCACACATAAATCGATGCATGCAATGTTTGAAAATGTGCCTCCAATGTCTTCCCCTATTTAACGCGACCAGTTACCTTACATTTCATTGAAGCTGCGCTGCTACTTAACTGATTCGGTGCAATCTAGCACGGTATAGTGGTGAACGTAAGGGTGTTTTGTACCTATAGTCAAAGGTAGCCTTTGTTACAATATTCTTATTACAAGACACAAGAGCGACTTTGGTGCCTGCTGACGAATTGTGCGGAAATAGATAACAGCAGTAATCAAATGAAATTGTGAGCGCAATTTCGCTGGTTCCATGCACCGCAGCATTTTTATAAAGCCGGAATGCGAGAACGTGCATACGCTTACGCTTAGGTATATGTCTACGTAAAATGAGGGAGACTCGTCGGGAGGTGTCTCAGTGCTAATGCTTTTCACAAAACACGGTGCAAATATTTCGCCCAGCGTTGTTGAGTGCGCAAACGAAGCAAGGGACGTGTATACGAGTCTTGAGGTCGAGAGGACGTTATCACACTGTGCGAAAGGATGAAAAGAGAGAGAGAGAGACTCTCGTTTCGGCTTCGCGAAAGCTTGAAATTGATAGATAATAAAGACAATTTTCTGGCCCTGCAGACGTCAGGGAAAGTCTCCGCAAAGCAGGGTCAGATGCTCGGAGAGCATAAAAAGGTGGAGTACGCGTTATATGGGAGTGACAGCCACTCAGAAATCGAGATGAAGTGTGACTGTCCTTAGGTGTGAGAATCAATGCTAATTAAGAGAGTTGAGTTAATGAGCCAAAACTTTCCTAAATAACGATAATGGAAGCAAACTGAGCATTCATCTAGTGAAAGTGACACTAGTGACAGTGAACTCATAATAGTTGATTAGCGTTGTCACAGGCCGATATATATTTTATTTTCTTATCTATATTTGGCAAACTATGAGAAGGTAGCGTACGTTAGAGCCGGCTATCCCAACGTCATGACAGTAATGTACAAGAATAAATAGCGCACGGTTATACAGTCACACGTGGCGGTTTCTATCTTCTAGTAACCTTGGGAAAACGCATTCTAACTATTTTTTCTATTTTGACAAAGTTTCACGGGACGTTTTTGCATTTGGCTTCATTCGAAGGAATGACGATATATCAGCAATAGGGCGAACACAAGCACTGCTGCAGTGGACGAGCGGTTACAGCGCTCAACTACAATCTAGGAGGTACTTGGTTCGATTCGCAGAATCACTGAGCACTTTTTTTTTTCAAGAGGTTGCCCGGCCTGACAATATGCGTGGTGGCGGGTACTAGTTTTTTGAGAAGTAGGCTTTCGCACTTGCTTCTTTCACTCCCCTTTTGACCCAAAAGCGCTGTACTGTGCTCCTTCAAAACTTTAACAATTCAGGGTTCATAATTTTCTCCTCCATCCTCTCTTATCGCAAAAGTGTCCAGTGCTGAAATACCAATATCATACCTGGTATATTACTTTTCACGTGTTTACAGGAGGTTTTCAGAGGCCTAGAATGGGAACAGTAAGGGATGAAGTTAATGGAGAGAACCTTAGTAACCTGCGATTCGCCGATGATATCGCATTCCTTAGTAACTCAGGGGACCAATCGCTACTGCTGATTACGGAGTTAGACAAGGAGAGCAGAAGGTGGATCTTAAAATTAATCTGCAGAAACCGAAAGTAATCTACAACAACCTTGGAAGAGAGCAGCGTTCGAGATAGGTAATAGTGCACTTCAAGTTGTAAAAGACTATATTTCTACATAGGGCAGGTAATAACCGCGGAGCCAAACCACAAGATTGAAGTAACTAGAAGAATAAGAATGTCGTGGAGCACATTTGGCAAACACTCTTAAATTATGACAGGTAGATTGCCACTATCCCTCAAGAGGAAGGTATACAACAGCTGTATCTTGCCAGTACTTAGCTACGGAGCAGAAACCTGGAGACTTAAAAAGAGGGTTCAGCTTAAATTGAGGACGACGCAGCGAGGAATAGAAAGAAAAAATGGTAGGTGTAATCTTAAGAGACAAGAAGAAGCAGAGTGGATTAGGGAACAAACGGTGGTTAAGAATATCATAGTTGAAATCGAGAAGAGGAAATGGACATGGGCCGGGCATGTACGCGTGGACAGGATAACCACTGGTCATTAAGTGTAACTAACTGGATTCTCAGAGAAGGCAAGCAGGTTAGGGGGAGACAGAAGGTTAGGTGGGCAGATGATATTGAGAAGTTGTGGATATAAATTGGCAGCAGCAAGCACAGGACCGGTACTGGTAAAACATGGGCCTTTGTCTTGCAGTGGACGTAGTCGGCTGTAGAGGATGATGATCGTGAAGTGAATGAACTCACGTTGACGTCTAATGGAACAGCTCTATCACGACGACTAACACTCTTGATGGTTGTGGCAGCTGAAGTTGCTAAAGTATACCTGATTGATATGTGGTGTTAACGTTACAAACCTTATATGGTTAAAGGCCTTAATGGGGGGCTTCGAAAATTTCGTCTACCTGAGGTTCTTTTCGTGCACCCAAATTTGAAACACACAGGCCTACAGCATTTTAGCCTACATCAAAAATGCAGCCGCCGATGCCGGGATTCAATCCCGTGACCTGTGGACAGCCGCCGCGTACCTGAGCCATTAGACCACCGCGGCAGGGTGCTAAACAACACCTGAATACAGCGTATGGTGATTCCCGCGCAATGGTAGCATCGAGCAGCACGAAACAAACACCGGTATATATATGCATTTGTTCAAAGAGTCATGAATAAAGGAGACAAACGGCGCGATGTCCGCTCCTGAGTAATATGATTAAACTACGCATGCGCTGATGCGTAAACCCCTGGCTTCAGCAACACGGGAGGCAGATGAGCGTAGCTTAAGCCACGTCCCTTTGGCCTCTGACCCACTCCTTGAAGACACAGCTTTCGGCCGTCCACATCATTGCCTTTCTTCAACGCATACAGCAGTACTTTCATTATCGGCGGCGAAACACTATGAGTGCATGTGGAAGTTGCAATATTCCGACAACGAGTGCCACAAGTAAGCGAAAGGCAAAAGATCTAGGACGAGTTCCCGATGTGAGCATGGCCTGTGTTTTTGAGGCTATCGAGACGCTTTAATCATGATTTCTAAGATTGCGAACCAGTGCGTAATCTTGGGTGCCATGCTCTAACTGCTCCATCGACGAATCGTTCTTTATCGGTGCTAGCAAGCGGCATGCAACCTTACTTCTCGTAATCATCACAGCCGTGGCCCTACACTCTTAACAAATATCGAGTAAAAGTGGGTCTTTTTGTCCCACAACAATAATCGCCATCAGGCTTGCGCGCTTCCTTTCTTGAAAACTTGGCCTGCCAATTGTCCTTTCGACAATGCATGACCCTGATAATGGGCATGGTCGATTGTGCCGGAATGTACCAGGCGCGGGCGATAGCGCAAGGATGGACGCTATAGATGACGATTATTGTGTTGAACAAAGAACACCTTTTTACTCGCTCTTTTTTAGAGTGTACCCATTCGCTAACACAGAGCACCGTGAAGCACACAGTAAACATTTTTACACCCAAACGGGTGTAATGGGCTTGTCCATGGGCGACACCCTGAGGGTGTAATTCCCGCACCTTCCAAAAAGGGTGCACAATGTTCAGTGCCTATGGCAGCGGTGCCAGTATTCTTTTAGACTGCAGTAATAGATATCAGCATGCACTGATTACACACTACTTGAACGAAGTGGTCCTGCTTGGCAATGGTGCGCCACCTCTCGAGCTCCATTCATTGCGTGTGGGCAAAATTAAAACGTGCAATCGTGTATGAACTTCTGCCGAATATATATATATATATATATATATATATATATATAAATAAATATAATATATATATTATATATATATATATATATATATATATATATATATATATATATATATATATATATATATATATATATACTCACAGTATATGCATAATGCGCGTTACAGAAAACTAAGCCTTGGTGCCCTTGCATATTGCATTAATTTATAAGGCAACAAAGCTTACTTGGTAGTTGGTGCCATTCCTGTAAACTTTTTTCAGCCACACAACTTTGTCACCAGACGTGTAACATGTTCCGTATACGTACACTGCAGTGAACGTGGTGAGATATATAAGGCTTGTTTCTACCGCACCTCGTATCTGTCTCGATAGGTGAGTCGGTAGTGCACCCGGCTCTTACCATCGTGGGTCTAGATGTCGGAAATTTCATTTGGACTGGGAAAGTTCTTCCTCTCTTTTTTTTTTCATCTCAGTTGGGTTAGAACACAACTAAGATGAAACACTTCTAAGTTTGAATATTACGCCACTACCGAACCTGTGAGTCATAATTGCAGCCATAATTTAGAAGTGTGCATGACGATAGTTATAGCGCGATAACAAACGACGACACAGAGACAAGAAGGTGTCTTTCGTGTCCTTCTTGTCTCTGTGTCGTCGTTTTGTTCTCGCGCTATAACTATCATCGTGCAGCCATAATGTTCGGTGACGCATAAACATATTTATGCAATGTTCTTTCTAGGAAAAATTTCTGATTTTTGCCGCTCAAGTCGTCAAACTATGGCAGTCTCTTGTGTCTGCGTTTTTAGCGTGTAATTTTGAGCCTTTTTATCCTACCTCACATACTCTTGATAGGTATTTCACCTGTGAAAGGTTTTGTGTTACTATCTTTGTATAAAAGAAGCCCTTATTACTTTGCGAAACGTAAACTTTCATTCCTTTTAAACACCTTCGTTACAAATTACAGTTTGAAAATTGTGCAGAAAACTGTCAGCAGTGCATTCAAGGGAATAATTTTGTTCTGGATATTGTACGAAGCTGGTACATTCCCACTCAATTACAGTGTATGCTTTATTCTGTGAATCGTCTATATAGGGCAGTCTACTACCAATAAATAAAGGTAAAGTATAGAATCAATAGCAGCTGCACCCTTCAATATCCACATTTATCATTAGCGCCATCATCTTATGTCCAGTCCGGGACAAGGACCTTTCCCATAATCTCCAGCCCATCCTGTTCTACGTTATAACTCATTCCCTGATTGCATTCAGCCTCCTATGATCAAAGACAAGGGTTAATGTCCTCTTGGGGCACCGATGTGCTTCGGCAGTGCATTAATGTTAAAACTGTGACTGGTTGCCATGAAGGAAGAATACCCCTTGACATATTTTCTCTCGTCCACTTAAAAACATGAGAAAATATCCACGTTTTGCTACAACAGTCCCAAAAATTATTAGTGACATAATAGGTCAATGTAATAAATAGTTCTTCATTGAACTCCTCTTAACGAAACATGCTACCATAACGCTCTGTCAAAAGAAGCTCTAGCTGACGATATTTTCTAATAATACTCGTGTGACAAAAGCGATCCGCGCCTCAGCAAAGCAACGTCTTCCGGGGCCTACTTTTCTCAGGTTTGCATTGTGCTTCACATAGCTCTGCCGTACCATGCCAGGAATCCATATTTTCTGATATTACGTATTGAGCACGTTCCCGGGATGGAGCGCATGTCTAATCTGTTATTTTGCGGAGGTGCGGGCAACTTTGTTTAGGAGAGCGAGATGTCTTTCAAATCGGCAAAGAAAATCATGTTTTATAGTAAGCTGTAGGTGCACTAAGCCATTTTGGTGCACACACGTAAGAAGGACCGCACAGGCTTAGTAATATCACGATGAACTTTCATTCATGCTACAAAAATAAAACTTATCAGATACTTATGCAAAGGTGTCCTACTAAAAAAGTCATGCCTTTCTTGAAGATTGCAAAAGTTCATGGCACAATTCTTCAAAAACGAACTTGGTCGTTCCCCAAGTTATAATCTGACAAAGTTACCGTTCTTTATTCCTGCAAATTTCAGATACTGCCTTTGGGTGACTTTTCTGTTTATTATTATGTGTTCCTTATTTATTCTTTATAGTTCTAAATACTCGTGCAAAATATTCTTTACTGACAGACACAAAATTGGAAAACTTTAGCATTGTTGTATGGGAAAGCTCCAGTTAGGTTTAAGTAAGAGACGCATCTCTCGTAATAGATCACTAAACGTCAGTTTCACCCTATGTTTCATAAGGCACAACAATGTGGTTCTGTGTGCGAGTAAGCTCAAGAAATGTCATGAGGTGGCAGATTTGAGTAAAGATTACAAATATAGTTTAACGAGAATGCAACACCAAATGGTCAATGCCGATGAGGCTGACGGCAGTTAAAACAAATTTGTTGATTAGGTGTGAGTTTTCTGGCATCTTGGTACGTGACTCCATCCGATAAAACATAAAAAGAGCTAAGCATACATTAAAAAGGTAAAACACACCCTGCCCTCAGCCTTTGTGGCCACTTGGTGACTCTTTATTGTAGTTTTTCATCGCTAGCAAGCTTAAAAACGAGAACAAACTTTGCCTTGATGCTAATAATTAACCGGTAGGTAAGTGAAGCATACTGCGATGGTCATAATGCTGTGCCTGCGGAGTTAACCAGGACTTGACGTTTGTTTTGTAACAATAATAGGGGTGAACTCATGGTCTCACGAGCAACTAGAGCATAGCTTTGTGGGAAAGAGAGCGGCTGTCAACAGTGATCAATAGCGATACATTGCGTCCTCAAATGACTATCAATATGTGTAAATGAGTAGAACAGGCTTAAAATGAGCTATATTTAAAAATGAAGACAAACGACACAACTCCAGTCAGTAGGCCTTATTACGTTGGAAGAAAGTGCTTGGAGAAAGAGCTTGCTGGTTATTTACGTGAACATCCCAGTCAGAAGAATTGCTCGACGCAAATGTTGTAAGCGTTGTCTGTAAGAGAGACGACGTCAAATCTCTGGTGCGCGCCATCACATCCGATCCATTCCGTGTTGTTAATTTAGAAAGGGGGCCGTTTGTCAAGCTCCCATATTGCTCGGCCATGGGGGAATGAAGGCCGATTTCATGTCTACAGGTGCAACAAATTGTATACTTTAGGGAGTTATATCTTACTCTCGACGTGTGCACTCCAGAATAAACGATGCACTTGAAGTTGCTACGACCGACCTCTAATTATGTCTACGAATGCTCCACTTCACAATTCATGTTCCTGGCTCTCCTGTAGGAAAGCGCTTATGGAAAGGCTGACAAGAATTCCTTGTACGCGCGTTGCCAAACAGCGCAATGCAAGAGCACTTCAGAACTAGCGAATAAAACACAGAAATAAAGGCATATCAAGGACGTGTAAACAAGAATGTGATGCTCAGGATCAGTGGAGTATTTGGGCTATCCTTCGGAATCGCTTGATTACAGGTGTCACAGAACGAGCGCTAAAAAAGAGCGCGCCGCCAAATCCTTGCGACAACGGGCGGCAGAAACGCCGCGAGGTAAAAGAAAAAAAAAAGAAAGCAAACATCCAGGGCTCCCGGGCGCGCGCTCTCCCCGCAGAAGCACGGCTTCGCAGACGAACCTCCTCACCCCACATCGGCGCCCAGCAAGCCCGCGATTTTTCCAGAAAGAAGTGGGCGGGCCATACCGAGTTGACTCACCGGCCGGAGAGGGCATTCCAACTGTCTCGCCCTCTTCCCAGCTTTCGCCGCGTATCGCGCCGACGAAATGACCAGAAATTTCTGGAAAGTCGCGCGCAAGGTATTTAACCGAGCAGCCGAGACGAGAAATCAGGAGAGCGGAAGTGAGCGCCAGAGTGCGTAGAGAGTCCGCCGTGTAGTCGGCGAAGTTTGTGGTCCGTAGGGACGGCTCGAGCTACAGGCAAGAGTGTGTGTTTACCGCTATCGAGCGAAGACCCGTGGCAACCGCTGCGAGTGTGAAGCCGACGTGTTCCGGCGAAGAAGTTGAAGTTGGAAGAGTGGCCAATTGAAGACGGGAGGTTTCCTGGAAGAGAACTTCGAGAGCTGCGGAACGACAACTACGCTGGACTTGATGAGTGATTCTCGGAGTATCATTCAGACTTTTGTTCCAAGGACTTTGGACTGAATAGGTTTTATATCTCTTTGGTCTTTAAGTGTCTTGGTTGTTCATGCATGCGACTGCATTGTAGTGCGTATTGTTGTCTGTGTCCGTTGTTTCAAGTGTGGTTGATTGTACTGTGTAGTACATTGTTTGTTTGGTGACGTATTGTATGTAACTATTGTGGAGTGTGCATACGTGTTATTGCGTTTGATCTGCCGTTAATGAGATATAATTTTGTTTGTTTATCAACTCTCGGCTCTGTCTTGTTCTTTGGGCCACAGCCGGCGTCCGCTGGCGCACCAATAAGGACCACTTCTAAATTGTCCACGCTTTCGTGGTGCGGTTCGGGGGGCCGATACTTCGGCTCTTGGAATTAGCCCGCGATCGCCTCCCTAATACGGGACAGGTGTGACAATTAATCTGGCGTCCGCGACAGGACCTTTTGGTGCACAGTGTGTCCAAAGTGGTGAGAAAGAGCCTCGAGTTGTTGATAGTGCTATCGGAACGATTTTGTGTGTTGTTCATGTTCTCGTTAACGAGTGCAGGGGAGTGTTCCGATAGACTGATTTAGGCAGATACTTTTTGCACGCGGCAAGGTTTTAGTTGCGAGTTGCGAGACACAATGGATCTCGAAAAGTTAGTTGCTCTTGGTGAAAAGATGGGTCTTTCTGGCGTCGAACTACGGAAGTGGGTCACCCAGAAGGAAAAAGAAGAAAAAGAGAGAGCCAAAGAAGAAAAACAGCCAGCTGGAAAAAGAGAGGTTGGCGGTCGAAAGAGCCAAAGCGGAAAAAGAAGCTGAGGTGGAGAGAGAGAGGTTGGCGGCAGAGAGGGCCAAGGAGAAAAGGCAGCTGAGTTGGAGAGAGAAAGGCTGGCCGCTGAAAGGGCGAAAGAAGAAAGAGAGGCAAAAGAGCGACAGCTGAAGGAAGAACGAGAGCAGCAATTGAAGTTGGAGCTGGAGCGAGAAAAGTTGGCAGCCGAAAGGGCGAGAGAAGAAAGAGAGGCAAAAGAGCGCCAGCTGAAAGGAAGAAGGAAGGGAGCGGCAGCGGCAGCACGAGATGGAACTCGAGCGGCTCCGTTTGCAACAGCGAAGCGAAACTCCCGTCCAAGCTAGAGTTGAAAGCAGCGAACGGGAAGATCACGGCTTCCGCTTGAACCCAAGCAAGCTGCTCGTAGCGTTTGATGAAAGGAAGGACGACCTAGACGCGTACCTCCACAGATTTGAGACGATTGCGAGGAGCCAGAATTGGCCGGAACAGCAATGGGCAACTGCTTTGAGTACTGCTTGAGTGGTGAAGCGCTCAGTGTGTACGGTAGGCTGACGCCGACCGATGCAGCCAACTATGCAAAGGTGAAAGCTGCTTTGTTGAAGCGATTTAGATTCACTGTGGAAGGATTCCGGGACAGATTTCGGACAGGAAAGCCAGCTGATGGTGAAACGGCTACGCAGTATGCCGCCCGACTTTGCCATTATTTCGACAGATGGATTGAACTTTCAGGGACAGCACAGGAGTACGAGGAGCTTAGAGAGCTCCTAATTAGAGAACAATTTCTTACTAGTTGCCACCCAAGCCTGTCGCTGTACTTGAAAGAGAGGAGAGCTAAGTCACTTGAAGACATGCTTGAATTAGCTGATCAATTCTTGGAAGCGCAAGGTGGCACTAATTTGGCCAAAGTCAAGAAGGAGGGTCCCGAGGATTCGAAGAAATCGGCTCCTGAGGAAAAGAAGCATGCACCGGAGAAAATTCCGCGATGTTTTCTGTGTAACCGAGTGGGTCACCGTGCTAGCCACTGCCGAACTAACTTCACGAGCCCCACGGTTGTAAAATGTTTCAAATGTGGTCAGACTGGGCACAAGGCAGACGCATGTCGTAACGGAGCGAGTCAAACTCACCAGGTATCCTGTGCACAAGTGGCGCCAAAAACCGTTGATGACGTCACCGATGGATTCGTAGAGTTGAAAAATGGGGAGAAAATCCCTATTGTGGGTGCTGTATTGGCAAAACAACAAACGGGTGCTACGAAGGGAATGCCTGTGATGGCTGGAAAAGTGGCGGGAAGGCGTGTAGACGTTTTAAGAGACACTGGGTGCTCCACTGTAATAGTACGAAGAGACCTAGTCCGCGACGATGAACTCACGGGCCAGACCAGCCTGATTTACACCGTCGACCGTTCGGTCATGAGGCTGCCTGAGGCCAAGGTCAGGATCGAGACGCCCTTCTACAGTGGGATTGTTTCTGCCTTCTGCATGGATGATCCATTGTATGACGTAATCGTGGGGAACATCGAGGGCGCCCGATCGCCGGACCAACCCGAACCACTGGAAGAGGACTCAGAAATCGATCTACCATCGATTGCAAACCCTCACGACCAACCAGCCACGGCCGACGAGGACGTAGTCGCAGTTGCAACCCGAGCACAGACCAAAGCCCAGTCGAAGCCATTCCAGCCCCTCCCTGCACCCAATTCCGCAGAGGACCCGAGCTTCAGCTATGCCGAGGAACAAATCCAGGACGAGTCGTTAAAACCCTGCTTTGCGCAAATCGGCAAGGACCTCAGATGCCGTAATAGTAAATGCGCGATAATGTTCAAGCAGGAAGATGGACTGCTCTACAGGTACTATACGGAGAGGAGTGGTCGGCGGATACGACAGCTCTTGGTGCCGAAGAACCACCGAGAGGCTGTTATGAAGCTAGCCCACGATGGGATAATGGCTGGGCACCTGGGGGCCGAGAAAACCAAGGACAGAATTCAGGAAGAATTCTTCTGGCCCGGTGTCACAGCCGACGTGAAACGGTTCGTGGCATCTTGCGATATCTGCCAGCGAACTGTGCCAAAAGGAAGGGTGCCACACGTGTCACTCGGCCAGTCCCCCGTCATAGACACCCCCTTTAAAAGGGTAGCTATTGATATAGTAGGCCCTATCCGACCTCCATCTGGTCAAGGAAACCGCTATATCCTGACTCTCGTCGATTGCGCCACGCGCTATCCGGAGGCAGTTGCACTACCTGGCATAGAGACCGAACGAGTCGCAGAGGCCCTCGTGGAGATGTTCTCCCGTTTTGGTGTACCGAGGGAAATTCTAAGTGATCGGGGCTCGAATTTCACGTCGGAGTTAATGAAGGAAGTGGCACGACTTCTATCGGTGCGACAACTCCATACCACCCCTTACCACCCAATGGCCAACGGGATGGTGGAAAAATTTAATGGCACCCTGAAGACTATGCTCAAAGAATGTGTGCGGAGAAACCAAAAAACTGGGACAGATTCCTCGGTCCGTTGCTGTTCGCGTACAGAGAGGTTCCCCAGGCAAGTCTCGGCTTTTCACCGTTCGAGCTTCTGTACGGCCGACATGTCCGGGGACCCCTGGCGATCTTAAAGGAAGTTTGGACGAACCAGGAGCTGGACGATGAGCTGAAGACAACCTATCAGTACGTATTGGATCTCCGAAATCGTCTAGAAGAGACGTGCCGCCTAGCTCACGAAGAACTCCGAAGGGCGGGAGTACGCTACGCTAAGCACTACAATCGAAAATCAAGGGATAGAGTATTCCAACCAGGAGATAAGGTTCTCATCCTGCTCCCAACTGACAAAAATAAACTCTTGCTGCATTGGAAGGGGCCCTTCGAAGTGCAGGCGAAAATTGGGGACTTCGATTACTCCATAAAGACGCCGGGTGGGCCGAAAATTTTCCATGCCAATTTGCTGAAGAAGTATGCGGAGCGGGAAACGAACCAAGATGCGCCACATCAATGCCAAGCCATCGTAGGGGTTATTGACAATGGAGAGAACAGGAACTACCGGTGCCGGAGTTCGTGCAGACAGAAGGGATTACTGACGTCAAGATCTGCCCAAGTTTGACGGACCAACAAAAGGAGGAGTTGGAGAAAACCATGAAAGTGCACTCTAAAATATTTTCGAATGTCCCGGGCAAGACAGATTGGGTGGAGTGCCACCTCGAGACAGTGACGGAGTCCCCAGTCCACGTCAAACAGTACCCGTTACCTTTTGCTACGACTAAAGACATCGAGGCCGAGGTACAGCAAATGAAAACACTGGGCATAATTGAAGTCTCGAAATCGCCCTATAATTCCCCAGTGTTGCTTGTGGACAAACCAGACAAAACCAAGCGGTTTGTAGTCGATTTCCGGCGCCTGAACAACCTCATGATAGCAGATGCAGAGCCCATGCCTAGGGCAGATGCCGTTTTTGCCAGTGCCACAAACAAAAGATACTTCTCTAAGTTAGATTTCGTTAAGGGCTACTGGCAAATCCCACTCTCCCAGCAGTCGAGACCTAAAACTGCGTTTTCGACAAAATCCGGTCTCTACCAGTTTTGCTACATGCCTTTCGGGATCAAAACGGCACCCGCCGTGTTCGCCCGGCTGATGCGACTAGTCACTGAGGGAATCCCGGGCGTTGAACATTACTACGACGACGTACTCATAACAAGCACGACCTGGGAGGAACACCTATCCACTCTCAGACAACTCTTCGCTCGAATTCAGGCTGCCGGGTTGACCGTGAGACCGAGCAAGTGTGAGTTGGGAATGAATGAGATTGATTTCCTGGGTCATCACATTGGACAAAACATGCTTGCTCCACTGGGAAAGACTCTTGACAAAATCCAAGCTGCACCCGCCCCAAAAACGAAGCGACAGGTACGCGCTTTTCTCGGGTTGACCAGCTATTACCGGGAGTTCATTCCAAATTATGCCGAGATCAGCGCCCCTCTCACAGAACTGATCAAGAAGGGTGAAAGCAACTTAGTAAAATGGACGACGACACACGAGAAAGCATTTGCGAAACTCAAGGAATGTATCTCGAACCCTCCCGTGCTCCGCCTCCCAGACTTAACCAAGGAATTCATCCTCCGCACCGACGCTTCCGACACCAGCCTTGGGGCTGTGCTCTTGCAGTCACACGAAGGGACCCTCCATCCCATAGCCTACGCCAGTCGCAAACTACTTCCCCGGGAATCATCCTACAGCACCATCGAAAGAGAATGTCTAGCCCTGGTGTGGGGGATACAGAAGTTTAATATTTATCTCTACGGAGTTCCTTTCTTGGTCCAAACTGACCACCAGCCTCTCCAATACATAAAACAGGCTAAACAGCTCAACAGCAGAGTGTTGAGGTGGAGCTTGCTTCTGCAAGAGTATCAGTTCCGAGTCGAGCACATCAAGGGAAGCGAGAACGTTGGTGCCGACTACCTTAGCCGAGTTTGAATGTTTTGGAAGGGTCTGACAGTAGTGAATGCAATAGGCTGTGTTGTTATTGTGTTATCCAGTGTCGAGCGAATCAAAATGGTTGTTCCGGTGATGTGATGTGATGTATTGTACAATTGTTGCAATGAATGAACTTTGTACATTTGTATAGTTGGGAATTTGTGGTGGAGTGTTGTACTCATGTGCCTGTGGTTATATTTCATGTGTTGTGGAATTGAACTACAATGTAAGATTGTATTGCGTGATATATTGTGAATGTGAAGTGTCATGAGCGACGGATCGTGTTACAGTCTGTGAGAATGAGTGGTGACTGTTCGCGCTCGTTTGTGTGGTTTTGAATATTATGAGATAATATTCTTAAAGTGGGGGGCAGTGTCACAGAACGAGCGCTAAAAAAGAGCGCGCCGCCAAATCCTTGCGACAACGGGCGGCAGAAACGCCGCGAGGTAAAAAGAAAAAAAAAAGAAAGCAAACATCCAGGGCTCCCGGCGCGCTCTCCCCGCAGAAGCACGGCTTCGCAGACGATCCTCCTCACCCCACTCGGCGGCCCAGCAAGCCCGCGATTTTTCCAGAACGAAGGGGGGGGCCATACCGAGTTGACTCCCGGCCGAGAGGGCATTCCAACTGTCTCGCCCTCTCCCAGCTTCGCCGCGTATCGCGCCGACGAAATGACCAGAAATTTCTGGAAAGTCGCGCGCAAGGTATTTAACCGAGCAGCCGAGACGAGAAATCAGGAGGAGACGGAAGTGAGCGCCAGAGTGCGTAGAGAGTCCGCCGTGTAGTCGGCGAAGTTTGTGGTCCGTAGGGACGGCTCGAGCTACAGGCAAGAGTGTGTTTACCGCTATCGAGCGAAGACCCGTGGCAACCGCTGCGAGTGTGAAGCCGACGTGTTCCGGCGAAGAAGTTGAAGTTTGAAGAGTGGCCAATTGAAGACGGGAGGTTTCCTGGAAGAGAACTTCGAGAGCTGCGGAACGACAACAACGCTGGACTTTGAGTGAGTGATTCTCGGAAGAGTATCATTCAGACTTTTGTTCCAAGGACTTTGGACTGAATAGGTTTTATATCTCTTTGTCTTTAAGTGTCTTGGTTGTTCAATGCATGCGACTGCATTGTAGTGCGTATTGTTGTCTGTGTCCGTTGTTTCAAGTGTGGTTGATTGTACTGTGTAGTACATTGTTGTTTGGTGACGTATTGTATGTAACTATTGTGGAGTGTGCATACGTGTGTATTGTTTTGATCTGCCGTTAATGAGAATATAATTTTGTTTGTTTATCAACTCTCGGCTCTGTCTTGTTCTTTGGGCCACAGCCGGCGTCCGCTGGCGCACCAATAAGGACCACTTCTAAATTGTCCACGCTTTCGTGGTGCGGTTCGGGGGGCCGATACTTCGGCTCTTGGAATTAGCCCGCGATCGCCTCCCTAATAACGGGACAGGTGTGACAACAGGCGACAAATGCATGGCGACAAGCGAAGCATAAAACAGGCTTTTGTGTCAGAAACACCTAGACATATATTATATATAAACAAGACCGTTAAATCCTTCTGTATCCTAAACAGAAACACGATCTCAAATCTGGTCTTTATATTTATAATATTCTATGTCTGAATGTTACCTACAATGTTTGCTCAGGACAGCTCCGACATGGTGTCAGTTTACTAGAGGCGCGTCACTTTAGGACTTCAGGAGCTAGGCTTTCCGTCTTCTCCTGTCTCTCAGTTGCCTTGGTTTATCATAAGAACGGTATACGCCACGATAGCTAAATCTCTTTACTCTCCACCGGTCCACTAGCCACTAAGGACAAAGAAGGCAACTACTGCGTACACATAGCCGATGACTTATTAAAACTGAAACACCCTTTCATACAGCCGTAGGGAACTGAACCAGACATGCAGGGAAAAAGAGAAAGCACTAGCTTAGGGTAAACTGCAGTCTGAAGCAGCTTCCCGACGACGTCAGTGTATGAACGAGCCTTCTCAATGCTCGTCTTCAGCCTTGAAACCATTGGTACCTTATCAAAACAATTCACTCAAAGCACTCCATGCTTCGCTCCTCCACTGTTTCTTACTTAGAGAACCTAACGCTGGAAAAGAATAACTATATGTTTTTCGCTAACGTTGCATACAACACACGTTGGCCACTACAAAGACAGCTGCCATTGACAGCGATGAGCGTCGTCACCTACAAAATGTCTCTGTGACATTTTGCTGGTTATGTTATCCCCTGTAATAAACAAAAGGTGGAAAAACTCATATCTGTGGGCGAAGAAAACGAAAGCAAGAGTTAGAACCACACCAACGTCGTTACCTCTCTCGCTCCGTGTGTCCTGCGCTAGAAAAACGTTATTATATACGATGTATACGTACCAACTATATCATCTTTCAGTATTACTTGCTTACCAACGCCTCAGTGCTTTTTATTCACACAGGTAACTTTCCACATGATTGCCAATCATTCTTCTGAGGAGGCATTGTTTATTACCTCAAATAAGAACGTAGTTTTATTCGATAATAATGATTTGGTGAGGCTGCTCCATCTTCAGCTCCTTCAGAACTGTCACAAGAGATTAAATAGCTGTTGTACGCTTGTTGGGGACATGTTCCGAATGCCCAGAGCTATCACATAGAGATAAAAATATATGGTGTATAAGGTCCCGAAGCAAGATATGATTATGATTGAAGATGTAGTAGATAGCTACAAGAATTTAGATTATTCAGTGTTTTTTCACTAAAACGTCTAGCATCACCTTCACTAAATGCGGCCAGCCCAGCAGAAATCTAACTCAATGCGCTACTGTGAAGATAAGTACCTGCATACAATGCCGTATCTCCGCCTTAGTTTGTTTTAACCTTCCATGCAAGCAAAAAAAAAAAGAATCAATATCTTTCAAGCTCTCCAGTGTGGCTGAAAAACAGATAGACATAAGGTATCCATATTTGCAGCGAAGACCAAGGAACCGAAGTAGTGATGAAAGGATTCTTCTCTCGAGCAGAGCAAAGCTGAAGAATGCTGCTCCAGACAGAGAATGTTGAGTGCACCTCCAATTCAGGTTCTTGAATTAATAAATGACTTCAGGAATTCAGTTGTTATTTTAGTCTTCAAAGGCTGAGTCAGAGCACTCAGGAAGAATGAACTTGCTTTTAAGTGAAGGAAAGATCCACAACTAAAATATTGAATATACATTGCACTGTTGCGCTTACATGTATAGGGGTGCAGGGGATGAGAAAAACAAATAGAATGTCTGCTCATTTTCTGTAGTTCAATATTTATATGCTTTCTTGTTCTTACGAACCGCACTTGAGCTGATTCATTTCATCCTACCACATCTTCCAAACGAAAAAACTAACATTGAAACAACTTCCTGAAATTAGAGCCCTGCTGAAAGAGCTGAATGCTTGATTTAGTGCGGTCTAGTTTATGTTTCTTAGTTCTTGCTTTCTTGCTTTGTAACTAACAAGGTTTATGTTTGTTGAAGCACTTGTTATTGAAAAATATTGTCTAGAACGATAGAACGATATCAAGAAGGCCTAGGGAGAAGCCCTTGTTTAGACAAGAATTTCTTTTAGTTTTTGAATGTCAGCGTTTCGCGAAATAGGAAACAACTTGCATCCTGTATCTTTTCTTCAATCTATCTCTGTTCAAATCGTTTGTTTTATTTCAAGTAAGGAAGCAAATGTTATTCTAGAAGTTTTATTAGCAATAAAGTCTGTTTTAACATAATAATACTCATGACAAAGTCAAAAATGATTTTCAGTGCTTCACTACCGCCTCAAATTAAAAAAAAAACCAGAAAGGTCTGCACTGAATGATGCCCATCATCCGTTTGATAACATTTCATACAAAAGTGTAGAGAACAAGGTATAAATAAAGGAAGAATATGCAAATCAACACAAAACAGAAGTATTGAACTAAAGCTACAAAGGAAAGCCTAGCAAGGTATCGAAAATACAAGAAATATCGTTGCAGTGAGCTCCACAAAGGAAAAACAAAAAAAAGTAATACTCGTTTATTATTGCCTTGTTCCTAGTACTAGCTTATCATCCAAGGTATTGAAAAGCGTGGTGTCAGAAAACCTTAGCAAAGTACATATCATGTTCCACGCACAGTGCGAGACTTTTAATGTGATCGTAATGATGATGCTGATGAAATGACCTTTAATATCCCCTGAAAGTGTACCCAGCTCGGAAGTGTATCCTAGCTCGGAAGGAGAAAGGGGGGAGACAAAACAGGGCTGAGCCCAGGTAGGCTACACTGCACTGGGGAAGGGGGAGCGGGAAGAAACGTTAAAGAGAAGGAGAGGACTCTTTCAGTCGCATATCGAGCTGCGAATCTGTTGCTGAGTGAGTCCCAAGTCCAGGTAAGCAATGCCCTTTATCTCTTGCGTATCTTGCAACGTAAGTAGGTCATTATCTATAAGAATTAAAATACTTGTGATTACGATCTTCGAGTGACATCTGGATTCGCAGGGGCTTTTACGAGTTTTTGTAGCTGGATGATGTACACTGACGTGAGCAATAGTTATCTTTATTACATATTTGTTATCATTAAAGCACTGTTATTCATGATTACTTACAAGCACATCTGCCTGGTGATGGCTATAAACAGTTGACTCGAAGTAAACGGGCAAACATAAAGGAAGGGGATAGACACGCTTATTTCAGCTCAAGCTCAATACGTGTTCATCGAAAAAAAACTCAAACGATTAATGCAGTACAAATTAAATGACTCATATTGGCCTTTCCAATGTCTAGCGTATCTTATAAGGACATAATTCGGACTTCAAGTTTCAGCGCATCTATCCATCCATCCATTCATCCACACCCATATATATATATTATAATATTATATATATATATATATCTATAATATATATATATATATATATATATATATATATATTATATATTATATATGTGTGTGTGTGTGTGTGTGTGGGTGTGTGTGTGTGTGTGTGTGTGTGTGTGTGTTGTGTGTGTGTGTGTGTGTGTGGTGTGTGTTCAATAATCTTTGTTCTATTTAAGTCTGGTTACCTACCAACATTTTAACAATTCAACTCTAAACTTCAGTAGCATTTGACGAGTGTCGTGCATCTTACAACTTGAAGCAATATTTAAAGAGTCTGCTTCTTCCACCTGCTGTACCCAATCATTTCGCCATATACTGATCAAAAAAGAATGCTTGCATTCAAGTGCGGTTTATGTAAGTGAAACTATACTTTAGAATTTCACAGATACTCTGCAAATGAAATGCAGTTCTATGTATCTTAGGTGAGCTTGTTATTAACTTCACGTTGTGTCAACGCTACTTTTCGGCACAGATAAGCATTTCATTGCAAAACACTGAGAACTGTTGTGATTTTTGTCTAATCATTCTGTCTCGGATGTTGCAAAAGCAACAGAGATAGCAACAAGGGCGTGTTTTTAAATGGTAGAAACAGGCACAAGTATGCAAAAAGAAAGCAATTGAGCACAAAAGTGCACAGAGTGCTGCTTACATTTCTGCGGAGAATGAGTATTTAGCGTGTAAACGAAAACTTTGAAATGGCGATCACGAATTGTGGCGGGTAATGATTACCCCACATATTCTAGTTCCGGTCAAATGACAAAAGCTGCTATAATATACTTGCTTCATGTGAATGCAAATTTTTTATTATAGTAAAGATAACTTAGTTGTGTAACAAAGGATTTTTTTAGGTCTACTAAAAACAGAACAGTCACTGTCAGTTCACGAACCGTAATATCGCCACTGGCCTTCAAAGCGGTAGTTAAAACAATCATTATGTCTTTTCTACTGACATTCACCAACTTTAACTGCATGTCGACTTCTTATAGAGGCCTTAAAGCTAAAAAAACCAGCCGATTCACGTACCTGGTAAATTGATGTTATGCGAAGCATGCGGACGGAACGTGAACCATGTTGCAAATTTTTTTGTTGAGCGACAAGCAGAAATGACGCTGAATATATATACAATGTTGCACACGCAGACAATGTTGAAGAGTTGCAGATGTTTATAACAACTAATTGTTTTGCACTTGTGCAACGATGTCAACTGAACATGCGTATCAGCAAAACCAGAAGCTTATATGAAG
>NW_023613650.1:0-49837 GCF_013339725.1 Rhipicephalus microplus
CGCTGGAAAGCATTCTGCGAATCTATAGACCCACATAAGCCGCTGTCTTATATCTGGAGAAAAGTTCGTGGTCTTCGCTCTTCTCCGCAACAACGGCACCCTTTTAAAGCTTTGGCACTCCATCATGGAAAAACAGAACTCGAGGTGGCTGAAGAATTTTGCACAAGAGTTGCCGGGAATATTATGAACGAGAGCATCGACGCCGTGATCGTTCCTGAGACGCGATTACCAGAAATGGACATTCCATTCACCATGGAAGAACTGGAAGGTGCGTTAGTCGCTTCTAAGCGCATGTCATCGCCAGGTCCGCATGGTATTACTTATAGTGCGTTGGAACACCTTGGACAAAAGCCAGAAAAGAACTTTTAACATGCTTCAACAACTGCTAGCTCAGCGACAGTGTTCCCCGAGAATGGAAAAATAAGTCGAATAATACCACTTTTGAAATCGGGTAAATCACCATTGGACTTGACAGCGTATCGCCCTATTGCCCTCGCAAGCTGCCTCGGAAAAGTGATGGAAAGAATGGTTCTATTTCGTCTCGAGTGGTACTTGGAACGATACACCAAATACCCTTCTTGCATGGCAGGCTTTCGTCGGGGCCGCTCCTCCATTGACTGTGTCCTTGACTAATCGACATTTGTTCAACAAGAAAAAGTCGCAAGCACATATCAGTGGCACTCTTTCTTGACGTAAAGAGTGCATATGATAATGTAGCTCACGATGCCATCCTCACTTCTCTTGCAGCAATGGGCATTGGTGGACGAATGTTTGAATGGATAAAAGATTATATAACTGGCAGGGGTTTCTTTGTACAAACATATGAGGGTACAACTGCTCAACATTACACCTACTGTGGAGTACCTCAGGAGGTGTTTTAAGCCCCACATTGTTCAATGTTGCCCTCATTGGTCTGGTGAAGGTTCTGCCAAAGTCGGTGTGCCTATCCATATACGCCGATGAAATTTGCCTCTGGAGTGCTGCAATTACTCGCCCTCAAGTGCGTGCACGAATACAGCGAGCAGCAACCCTTATAACAGCCTACCTTCAGAAACAAGGCCTAAATATCAACTGTGAAGTGCGCGTTGATGGCGTTTACACGCAAACCAATGACGCCATACCCTGTTTATATCAATGGGCAGAGTGTCAAATATGCACGGACGCATCGTTTCCTGGGCATAATAATCGACAGAAGTCCTTCGTGGAGCCCGCATTGTGGTACTTGAAGAAGAGACTGCTATCTATTGTGCATATCATGAAATTCTTGTGCAGGAAAGCATGGGGAACTTCTGTGGCCTCCATGCTACAGCTGTACAGGGCCCTATTTCTGGGTCTATTGCGCTACAGCTTGCCGGTACTGACTAACACTTGCAAATTGAATACTCATTCATTGGAGAGTTTGCAGGGTCAGGCACTGCGTATCTGCCTAGAACAGCCCCGATGCGCTTCTACTTATGCCACAATCATGCTTGCCAAAGACCAATCGGTCAGGACATATAGAGTTGTGGATTGCCTCAGAGCGCACATTCGACATGCTAGCCGTGTCCCCGACCACCACTTGGCCCTTCTACCTTCCGGAAAACCACGTGCTACGTTTTCAGCCGTCATAGCCAAGCACCTAAACAGCATTCCATCAGGATATACACCAGCTGCGAGAATGGCATGTCCTTTGTGGTGCCTCGACCAGCCGCAAGTACGTCTAGAAATTCCGGGAATCAAAAAGAAAAGCAATCACTCCAGAGTAGCATTGAAGCAAGCAACACTGCTATTATTACATGAGTTGTACTTAGACCGAACACAGATATACACTGATGGGTCCGTCTCATCCAGCAGCTCATCAGGTGCCGCTGTAATTCCGGCTGCAGCAATGACAATCAAGTTTAAGTTGTCGCATATGACTACATCTAAGGCATCAGAGCTTGCTGCTATAAGGGCTGCTTTACAATATCTCGTTCAAGAACGTCCAGGAAAATGGGTCATATTCTGCGATTCGAAGGCAGCGCTTCAGAGTTTCAATCAATCAATCAATCAATGAAGCTTTATTTTCATAAATAGATATATGCAATTACAGGGATTATTTGGACCGATAGCCTAAAGTGGCTAGTGGACGGTCCAATACAATGTGCAACATAAAAAGTGTACAGGTCAGCTCTGAGGTAACAACATAAAAAAAAACAATCATGTGATACAGATAACACAGTAATACATTTTTTCTTGCAGATATGCATACTTATTAGCTTGCAGCTAGTTTCTATACATAGGCACTTATTAAAAAATACAATGAAAATCGAATCACACACACATGCTTACATGTCTTGACTCCACAGAAAAAATGATTTACATGCCATGCTGAAATTACGTGCCGTTTTAATCTCTAGGGGGACCGTGTTCCATATTTTTGTTCCACTAAACTGTATCAGTCTTTCTCCGTAAACATTAAAACATTTGGGCAGATTGAAATTACCATTCGAAGCATGTCGCGTATTGCGTTTAGGAATTGAAAAAAGATCAGCAGGCAAAGGTGAATTTCTATTAATTATGTTATTTACTGAAACAGCAATTTTGTAGTCACGCAACATCGGAACCGAGAGAATGCGTTGTGATTGGAAAATATTACTTACTGATTCACCTTGGCTTATGATTTTCAGTGCACGCTTTTGAAGTCGTTCAAGAGTTTTTAGATAACTGTTGTACGTCACACCCCACGATTCCAGACAGTAACCTATGTGACAATGACACAATGAAAAGTAGAGTGTGCGGAGTATAGCTTGTGGAAAATATTGGCGAGCTTTTATTAGAGAATAGCAGCCATAGGCTAGCTTTGCGCACACACTTTGTACTTGCTCATGCCAGTGTAAGTGTTCATCAAAAGTGACGCCTAAATATTTAAAACAAGGAACTTGTTGAATAGGAGTGTTGTTTATTGTTAGGTTAAGAGATTCAGCGTCAATATGTTTCCTACGAGAGTGAAACACCATATACTTTGTTTTAGTACAGTTAACAGTCAGCTGATTCCTGGCAAACCATTCCGAAATGTTCGATAAATCGGTCATCGCGTCATTTTGTAAATCTGCTAAGGAGTGTCCTGTGAAAACTAAAACAGTGTCGTCCGCGTACATCAGTGCCCTTGACCTTTGTAGGGATCGCGGGACATCATTAATATAAAGAGAGAACAATAGGGCCCAAAACTGAACCCTGTCGCACCCCGCATTTAATATAACCGTAGGATGATTTGATGTCACCAATGACTACCTTTTGTTTGCGTGCCGATAGATAACTAGAAAAAAAATCAAGCGAGTTACCTTTTATCCCATAAGAATGCATTTTTTCCAGTAAAATGGAATGACTAATAGCATCAAATGCCTTTCGTATGTCTAAAAATACTGCTATTGCTATGTTGTTTTCATGTAGCGCGGAATTAATATATTGCGTAAGCATCGAAACAGCAGTTCAAGTGGACCTGTTTGCAACAAAGCCGTGTTGCTGGGGACAAAGTACATTCTGTTCACCCAGGAAGCGCCTTAATTGCGACGAAATTAGTTTTTCAAGCGTAGTGTTAATACTACTCAGAACAGATATTGGTCTGTAGCTGTCCGGAAGATTCCGATCACCAGATTTGTACACTGGTATTACTTTGGCGGTCTTAAGTATACTAGGATAAGTTTTAGAGGAAAATGCATGATTAAATATATGGCATAAGGGACCACACAATACATCAATACATCAGAGTTTGCAGTGTGCCATGCGTAGGAGGAGTCATGACCAATTGGTACAAGAAATAAGACATTGCCATCATGAAGCTCTAGCACGAGGGCATGATATTATATATCAGTGGCTGCCTGGACATATCGGTATTACCGGAAATCAATTAGCCGATGGTGCTGCCCGCTCAGCCCATGAAGAAACCCGTGTAGTCCCGATTCTTCTATCAAGGATTGATGCAGCAAGACAACTTTACCTGCTGGCTCGAGATCTCACACGCACTTTCTGGTCGTCTACCAGCTTCCAAAGGTGTCAATTTTATGAACTGGATCCTTCGCTCAAGCTAAAGCTGCCATCACAACTTTCCCGCTCCTATGCGACACTGTTATGCCGCCTTTGGTTGTGTGTTGCATTTACAAAGGTGTACTCCTTTCGCATTGGTATGACAGACACTCCTACATGCGACTACTGCGGAGCTGAAGAGACCATCGAACACGTCCTGTGCAGCTGTGCTTGCTACGACACACAGCGATGCCAGCTCCGGATGGTTTTGAATCAACTTGACCCCGGACCATTTTGTGTGCAGAAGATACTAGGACCTTGGGCATCTGCCTCAGTTGCGCAGAAAGCAACTAAAGCACTGCTACTTTACCTAAAGTCAATAAACCTGAGCGACCGCCTATAGACTGTGTGTGCTCCCCGAGTGTGCTCGAAATTGTGTGTACCTTCTCATCTTTCTGCAACCTCTTTTCTCCCCTTTATCCCTTCCCCAGTGCAGGGTAGCAAACCGGATGTGCGTCTGGTTAACCTTCCTGCCTTTCCTTGCATCTTTATTTCTCTCTCTATCTCTGTGCAATGACTGCAGCCGAGTCTTTGATGAAACTTCCATAGAAAATCAGGACGCCGACAAACCTCACTGTTGGGTTACTATACTTGGCCAAGGTGCCTCTAAGATAGGCTTTAACTTTCCAGCTGTTCGAAAATTACTATATGCTGTAACTTTGTACTGAAAATAAGGGGTGGACTAATTAAAAAGTAGAGACTTGTGAATATTTATGGTAATATTAGGCTGTGCATTCTGTAGAAGCATCTTTTCCAGGCTTTCTCGACTGTCTACGTTATGACCAAACACGATGACGTCCTCAATATAGCAGCCCATATTTTGGAATATCTTCAGGATCTTTCTCTTATTTATTAATTTTGAGAGTTTGATTACCAGAATTAGTAGAGCTACAAGAAAAAGACCATGAATTTTTGTTATCCTTGAATCAAGATAAAAAATACCATATCATCATGTGTATTGGATGAATGGCTTTATGAATGAAAACTAATCGCTTTCGCGTTTAGCACGTCTATTTAAATCTTCTATTTTAATCGTGACTGAAAGTTTTCCGGATTTCTTGACATTCAAGAACTTTGTTATCTTTCTTTTTGTCAGGTCGCTGCTGCGCTAATGCATAGAATGAATCTCTTCTATGTGTCCAAAGCAAACACAAGTTTTGTTAGAGTGCTTCACTACCCAGGTTACATCATTCTATATTTACAATTTTTATCGGGATTTTAAACTTCTATACCGGTTTATTTTCGCCCTGTTACAACGACGTTGTATGAAAATGACGACACCCGATGTATATGCCTCAACATAGCGGAAACTCACAATGAGTGTGACCGGGCTTGTTCGCACACAAAACTGCATGCTCCGTAAGCACGTGCCTGCCTGAAAAATGCAGTAAATTGCTGACATCTCTTTGCAGCAAGCAGTCTTTGTACTTGATTGAGTCAACCACTCAAAAATCGGCAAATTTAAGGGCCCGTTATCTTTGTAAAATAATATATCAGAATAACAGACACATATTGCAAGGAAAGTATAGAATATGTTATTAGAAGAAATTCTAGGAACGTAAAGAATAAAAACTGAACAAAATGGCTACTTGCCAACGACGGGATTTTAATGTGCGGCCTTCCAATAATTCATCCATAGCTATAATCCTCAGGCACGGTAGCGTTTATGCCCCGTCCACTTTATAGGGTATATGGGCATTTGAACGTGAACCCGTCTGGAAGCGTCACCCGCTGCCATTTTGGCAAGCCTCGAACACTGTATTTTGCGCCAGTTTGGTGTCATGTAGCTCATGTTCTTATTACGAGATTGTATTTAAACAAAGATACCTCTGCATACCACTTCTAGGCATCAAGTCTGCCAGAAAGGGACCCTCGCTATGACTTCTGAAAGCTGTGAATTTACCTGCTAGTTTTCTTGTTAGACCAATGTAAATGAGAAGAGACCAGACAATAATGCCAAGAAAAGTACAGAGGGGTGGCCGCCACCGTAGCTCATACCATGAACTCGACGTGGGTAAAGGTGGGAAGTAGATACGACGCGCAAGCCATAAGAAAGTATAAGCCGAATTCTCCTGTCTCTCATTTCCCATTAGCAGCCATTGGCATTTAAGTTGAGCACTATCCGAGAGGAAAAGGGTGCTGCGTTATATTCGCTGGGCGTAACCTTCTTGGTTTTAGTATGGTTTTGCGAGCGTTGGGCCACAGTGCCAAGAATACAATGAACTTGTATATACCATAAACTCGAGGTGGATGAATGTGGGAAGTTGATACCAAGCGCTAGCCGTAAGAAAAAGCCGAATTGTCCTGTCTCTCATTTCTCCTTAGCAGCCATTGCCACTTCCGTTGAGATACAGACGCACGAAATCTATCTCTGACCTCAGAGAATCCAGACGCATTCAGAAAAAAATCCATCGTCGAATGCACAAAGTTCATGAACAACGGTGGAAGAATTTTTGTGACTCGCCAGATTCTCGAAAGCCCTTGTCTCCCGTATGGAGGACTCTTTGAGGTATTCACTCGCATCCGCAACAGCTTCATCCATTCGCCGCTCTGGCGCTACATCAACGTCGCTCACAGCTTGGTGTTTCTGGTGAATTTTGTGCAAAGATCGCCGGCGACATCTCTATACCGATCGATCTATTGCCACAAGATGTTCCGGTCACACGAGATCAGAAAATGGAGGTTGCATTCACCATGGAAGAACTTCATGCGGCATTAAACACATGCAGATGCTCATCGTCCCCAGGTCTGGATTGAGTGACCTATACTGCCCTACGTCACCTAGGCCCGAAGGCACAGCGCTTTCTCCTGGACATTTTCAATAAGTCTTGGCATAATGTACTGGTGCTTGACGAGTGGAAGTGTAGTTGCTGGTGCCTTTGCTAAAGCGCGGAAAGTCTCTATTCGATTTGGCATCGTACCGGCCTATAGCACTAGGAAGCTGCGTTGGCAAGGTCATGGAGAGGATGCTGCTCACACGCATGTAATGGTACCTGGAACATTATAACATACATCCTGATGCTATGGCTGGTTTTGGACGAGGTATGTCTTCAGTTGATAGCATTATTGACTTAGTGACCTCTGTTCAGCATCAGAAAGCACAGAAGCGGCTGTCAGTAGCTCTGTTCTTAGACTAATGCCGGTATTCACTGTACCCGGACTAAATATCAACTGTCAAACAGACGTGAACCATACCTGCGCACCAAGGTCCGCGGCATGCGTGTATGAGTGGCACGGCAATGGAGTAAAGGGTTTCAAGGCATACATTATTACATTTTCACGTTATTTAAATGATGAATACAGTCATGTTCCACAGACTCTCTTAGCCTCCTGTTAATATTCTGGTCTACAATAAAATAATAAGGCTATAATAATTGTACACAGACGTAGGCGGCTACCTAATTAGGTAGGTGGATACAAACGCTCAAAGTGCGTGCAGTTTCCTAAGAATTGCCTCACAGTAAAAGTGTCGAGTACGCTATGGTGCGCCTTTGTCTACTAATGCAACAAAAGAGAGAGCCTATTTTTCTTATCTTCCTAAAGTATTGGGAACTAGGTTTTGCGGTGGATCTTACATAATGAAAAAATAGAGGTAGATCTAATTTTGCATAACTTTAAACGGCGAACTTTGCAATAAGTGTTTACTTACATTGAACAAGTCTAACGTGGAAGTACTTCACCGCCTACAAAGTATGCTTTTTGGAAATATCTTAAAACAAAATTATATCTGATGTGCTTCCTACCATAGTGGTTATTGCGATCAGTTGCTGAGCTACTGTTCATTAACTCGCGTGAAAGTCTTATCGATATTTTTTTTGATTTGTTTTAATTGGTCCGACTGCCATTCGAAGAATGGCGCAAAAGCGGTACCCTGAGTACCATAAAAAACAAAATCAGCTTCATTGTTGGTGATGTAGCAAGTGATTGAGTTCCTTACTTCTTGGCCTGAATTATTCAAGGATGTAAAGTGATAGCGTGTCCTTCGCATTCACATAAATTGCCTGATGTTCCCAGTCAACTACATTATTCCTCCCGCAATTAAGAATTTCTAATTTTCTCGTGGCATTACATGAACTCTGGAATCGGCTAGACTGGAACCACTAAAAGATCCCATGTGGCAATCAACACGATACCCCATCTGATCACGTCATCAATTGCTGACCGATTTCTGTGACCATTGTCGCCATATATACGTCACGGTGTGAGATCATATTACATAATTGACGACAAAAGTTCCCAGGGCATTCTATCCAAGCAACATGGTCTTGAAGGGAGACACTTTAGCCTTTCCCCAAAACAAAAATTCTTTCAGTGTAAAAAACATACCCCTAATCACAAATTTTATGATTACTCTTATTTTATTGTGTTCCATGTTTTCATTAAAACGACCAGTCACGTACATACAACATCTATGTAATATTTTTTTTCAGGCATTCCAATAAGCCGACCTAAAAACTAGCGCTCTATAAATCTTTGGCTCATCTAAATGCTCTCTCTATCAGGTGTTTATACAGGTGCACTACGAATAAATTTATTGTGGTTGAAAAGTGTTTATAGAGAAGTTATTTGATCATTCGCGTAACTTTGATTCACTTTGCTCAACTAGTATCGTAAGTTATCCTTGTCAAGTATGTTGTGGAATGGCTGGGACAACCATATTAGTATGAGAGGCGCCGTAGTGGAGGGCTCTAGAAATTTCGACCACCTGGTGTCCTTAAACGTGCACCACAGTCAGAGCACATGGGCCTACAACCTATCCGCCTCGATTTGAAATGCAGCCGCCGAAGCCGGGATTCGAGCCCGCGACCTGCGGGTCAGCAGCCGAGTACCTTAGCCCCTAGACCACCGCGGCGGGGCTGTGGCATTTGAAGAATGCTGAACAGTGATTGCTAAAATGCATGACAGGTTTCACTCGGTAGGAGTACTTCGTACGGCATTTACAGAAAAATATTTCCGATGACTCAATGCGACGCTATTACTTACTTTGGAGACATTTCGCAGTTTACAGTAATAGTAAACGCATGTTCTACTCTTCCAAGATTATAGGAGCGCATTTCAGGCATTTATAATGACCTGCCTTTTCAATGTTCTCTAACTAGATCGTTTAATTGTATACAGACATACACAGCAAAATACAATAAGCTTTAGTTCTTACTGTTGCTCTCCGAACCTCATTATTATATTCAAATCACGTCTCATGTTCTTTTTATTAGAAGAATGACGCACTAGAAACAGGCAATGCCCTCGCGGTTGAAACTGCCAGCTTATGACAAAACCATTCAGCAATATATAACTGGATTATTCATTCTGCCTGGCAGGTACGTGTCAGATAAAGCGTTTTTATTGCAGCTGGCCCGCAATACTGATGAATCGCTACATGCCTCTGGATCTTTCCTGTTATTTATTAGTATTTTGAGAGTTTGATTACCAGACTTAGTACAGCTACAAGAAAAAGACCATGAATTTTTGTTATCCTTGAATCAAGATAAAAATACCATACCATCATGTGTATGGATGAATGGCTTTATGAATAAAAGTAATCGCTTTCGCGTTCAGCACGTCTATATAATCTTCTATTTTAATAGTGACTGAAAGTTTTCCGGATTTCGTGACATTCAAGAACTTTGTTATCTTCTTTTTGTCAGGTCGCTGCTGCGCTAATGCATAGAATGAATCTCTTGTATGTGTCCAAAGCAAACACAAGTTCTGTTAGAGTGCTTCACTACCCAGATTACATCATTCTATATTTACATTTTTATCGGGATTTTAAACTTCTATACCGATGTTTATTTCGCCCTGTTACAACGACGTTGTATGAAAATGATGACACCCGATGATTATGCCTCAACATAGCGGAAACTCACAATGAGTGTGAGCGGGCTTGTTCGCACAAAAATGCATGCTTCGTAAGCACGTGCCTGCCTGAAAAATGCAGTAAATTGCTGATCTCTTTGCAGCAAGCACTCTTTGTACTTGAGTCAACCACTCAAAAATCGGCAAATTTAAGGGCACGTTATCTTTGTAAAATAATATATCAGAATAAAAAGACACATATTACAAGGACAGTATAGAATATGTTATTAGAAGAATTCTAGGAATGTAAAGAATAAAACTGAACAAATGGCTACTTGCCAACGACGGGATCAGAATGTGCGGCCTTCCAATAATTCATCCATAGCTATAATCCTCAGGCACGGTAGCGTTTGCCCCGTCCACTTTATAGGGATATGGGCATTTAAACGTGAACCCGTCTGGTAGCGTCATCCGCTGCCATTATAACAAGCCTCCAACACTGTATTTGCGCCAGTTCGGTGTCATGTAGCTCGTGTTTTTATTAAGAGATAGTACTCAAACAAAGACACCTCTGCATACCACTTCTAGGCATCAAGTCTGCCAGAAAGGGACCCTCGCTATGACTTCTGAAAGCTGTGAATTTACCTGCTAGTTTTCTTTGTTAGACCAATGTTAATGAGAAGAGACCAGACAATAATGCCAAGAAAAGTACAGAGGGGGCCGCCACCGTAGCTCATACCATGAACTCGACGTGGGTAAAGGTGGGAAATAGATACGACGCGCAAGCCATAAGAAGGTATAAGCCGAATTCTCCTGTCTCTCATTTCCCATTAGCAGCCATTGGCATTTAAGTTGAGCACTATCCGAGAGGAAAAGGATGCTGCGTTATATTCGCTGGGCGTAACCTTCTTGGTTTTAGAAAGGTTTTGCGAGCATTGGGCCACAGTGCCAAGAATACAATGAACTTGTATATACCATAAACTCGAGGTGGGTGAAGGTGGGAAGTTTATACGAAGAGCTAGCCGTAAGAAAAAGCCGAATTGTCCTGTCTCTCATTTCCTCTTAGCAGCCATTGCCACTTCCGTTGAGATACAGACGCACGAAATCTATCTCTGACCTCAGAGAATCCAGACGCATTCAGAAAAAAATCCATCGTCAAATGCACAAATTTCATGAACAACGGTGGAAGAATTTTCGTGACTCACCAGACCCTCCAAAGCCCTTGTCTCCCGTATGGAGGACTCTTTGAGGTATTCACTCGCATCCGCAACAGCTTCATCCATTTGCCACTCTGGCGCTACATCAACGTCGCTCACAGCTTGGTGTTTCTGGTGAATTTTGTGCAAAGATCGCCGGCGACATCTCTATACCGATCGATCTATTGCCACAAGATGTTCCGGTCACACGAGATCAGCAAATGGAGGTTGCATTCACCATGGAAAACTTCATGCGGCATTAACCATGCAGATCCTCATGGTCCCCAGGTCTGGATTGAGTGACCTATACTGCCCTACGTCACCTAGGCCCGAAGGCACAGCGCTGTCTCCTGGACATTTTCAATAAGTCTTGGCATGATGTAATGGTGCTTGATGAGTGGAAGTGTAGTTGCCTGGTGCCTTTGCTGAAGCGCGGAAAATCTCTATTCGATTTGGCATCATACCGGCCTATAGCACTAGGAAGCTGCGTTGGCAAGGTCATGGAGAGGATGCTGCTCACACGCATGGAATGGTACCTGGAACATTATAACATATATCCTGATGCTATGGCTGGTTTTAAACGAGGTCTGTCCTCAGTTGATAGCATTATTGACTTAGTGACCTCTGTTCAGCGTCAGAAAGCACAGAAGCGGCTGTCAGTAGCTCTGTTCTTAGACGTGAAGGGTGCCTATGACAACGTGACCAACGAGGCTGTTCTAAATGCTCTTGAAGCAGCTGAACTTGGAGGTCGTGTCTGTCGATGCGTAGGAAGCTACCTCACAAAGAGATCCATGTTCGTTCTAACTGAAGAGGGGTCTACGAATAAGTATTTCACAAGTCGTGGGGCTCCATAGGCGGTGTTTTGAGTCCGACTCTTATCAACCTGGTTCTCGTGGGGCTCACGGAAATGCTGCCCAGACGGCTTATATATCTCTCTACGCTTACGATATCTACATTTGGGCATCCGGCGTGACACGGCCTCAAGTGCGCGCAAGAATACAGAAAGCTGCAACAATGACATCGACATACCTTCGCCAGCAAGATTGACTATCGCCACAGAAAAATGCGCAGCGGTGGCGTTTACACGCAAACCGATGTCTTTCTACTCATTGTGCATCGATGGCAGATAATTCCCGTATAAGAGCACTCATAAAATATTAGGTGTCATCGTAGATCTTGAACTAACCTGGAGCTCGCATGTCACATACCTGAAGAAAAAGCTTCAGGTATGTGACATGAATACAATGAACTAGTATACACCATCAACTCGAGGTGGTTAATGGTGGGAAGTAGATATGAAGCGCAAGCCGTAAGAATGTAAAAGCCGAATTCTCATGTCTCTCATTTTCCATTAGCAGACATTGGCATTTCCATTGAGCACTATCTGACAGAAAAGGTTGCTACGTTATACTCGCTGGGCGTAACCTCCTTGGTTTTAGAAATCTTTAGTGAGCGTTGGGCCGCCGTGCTTTGAATACAGTGAACTAGTATATACCATGAACTCGAGGTGGTTAAAGCTGGGAAGTACACCCGAAGCGCAAGCCACAAGAAGTGTGCGGTGCCACCTCACGTTTAGTCCTTGTATAGTCCACTGGATGGCGGTGCTTCTATACGGGAATATATGATGAAAAAATGCGAGATGGTGGTACTTGGAGTGTTGAATAAATGGAAGAATTGACACACAGACAGATGTATAGATGGACGCATTAACGGACGCAAAACGGATGCATGGACGAACGCAGGGACGAACGCACGAACAGACGCACACACAGATGGGCAGATGAACGCAAGGACGGTCGCACGGACGGACGCATGGACGGACGGAAGCAAGAACGATTGGACGGACGAGTGCTTCGCCCCATTCTCCATCATTCACTCCGCGAATATGCGGCCATTTCTTCTTGATTCCTTGCTTGTTGATTTTCAAGGCTTTGCAGCAGATATTGGCCGTGTAATGCGTGTTCTAGTAAAGTTAGAATATGATTGGGCATTATGGGATCCTGGAACGATTTGTACGCGCAATGGCGAAGAATAAGCGCTGGTTACAATGTGACGCAGAATGAAGGAAGGTAAGGGCGCTGTGCACTCCTTGCTTCTCTCTCTTTTTTGTGCGTGTGTGCAGTTTTTTTTTGTTATAACGTTGAGATACAACGAAAAAGCACTTTTCGCTAAAGCGAGATTACGTGCGAGCGAAGTTACGCTTGTGCTTCCAAACGACGTCGTAGACGCCTGCCAGCGCCTTTCCAGCAATTGCAGACGACGCAGCAAGACTGATCTCAACGCTACCGCAGCGCCACCGTCTGGTTGGCGATTGCAGTACGCTGCTCCGCACCGCCGGAAAGCCACGTGCTTTGTCAGCTGACCATATCTAAAAAGGTTGCCCAGTGTCAGCGCCACACTGGACACTGGTCCAGTAATCAGGTTTGGCGCTGGGCCAGTGCCACTGGTTTTTGCGATACAGAAGGTCAAAATATGAACATTCATGGGTCGGTTTTGATCTAACTATACTTTAACGATACTAGACTCTTTCCAGCTGAATCTACGATCCTCACAGCAGCCCTGGTACAAGAAGTACGGCCCTAAGCCTAGCAGTCGTTTCGGTTAGAGTGAAGTGCTGCGGATGTCGTACGCGTAACGCAAACGAGTAGGACGCAAAATACTTCCAAACTATCGAGTGACAAATCTACAGTGTTAAGTGAGCAGTACTGATGAACGCTGTTTTCTACATACGTAATTCTAGCCGCATAGCAAGTCACTATGATTGCCGTGACACATCTGCAGTTACGCTAAGAAGCTTTGCGTCAAAACGTGGCAGATGAATGTGATGCAAGGCAACCCGCAAAAACTAAGCTAACAATCACCTGTTTAGCGCGAGCACGAAGAGACCAAGCACTGCCTATGTAAACGGCATAATCAAATTATTGGATACGTCAATTTCTTTTAAGATGAAAAAATACAATTATTTTCATCTTTCAGGTATAGAGTAGTGGGCAGTATGTCAAGCTCAAAATGTGTGATGTGTTGAGTAGTAGGTTCGACTCTGGCTCACTCACTTTTTTCATAGTTTTTTTCTCTGCGCGCGTGTTTCACCCTTAAATACGATGTGCGCATGATCAAGAATTTGAAAAACAAACTAAAAGCCATATTTCGGCCGATAATGGTTGTCCCAGTGTGCAGTGCCAGCGTGCCTCGTGCAACGTGGCACTGTCTCAGTGTCAGCGCCAAACCTGTCCAGTAATCAGGTATGGCGCTGGACCAGTGCCATGGGTTTTGGGTTATGATTGTGCTGATGTTAAAATTATATATACACCTTTCTCATTCGTGCTTTGCATATCATAATTCTCACAGCACGTGAGATCTGCCTATATTTATAACTTTGTAGCAGATATCTTAGCAATTTTTGTGACTAAACGTTGTTATAATTATCCTGGAAAAAGTAAGGGTATAATTAGACTCCCTTTTTCTAAAACACTGGTGGGTCAAGCAAAAGGTCGTCAAATTGCATTCAGTACAGCATGGATAGTCATTATTTACATTATTGCATGCACCTCCCGAGTAATTAAATAAACCCACTACTTCTCGTTGCTTCAACGTCTCGTTCTCTGGGGCATTTCTCCTCACTGCTTATTCGCAAAATATCTTTCTTTAAAATATTCAGAATTTCATTTAAGTACCGACACGAAAAAGAGGTTACTCGATATGTTATCTGAAATCTTCGAATATTCGCCCACTCGTACTCTAGCATACTTCCAGTTTCGAAAAACACTGGTATTATTTATTTAGTCACCCATTTATTAATTTCAAACGTTATACCTACCCGTGGTCGCAGCTTTGCAGTAAGAAAAGCAGTTCTTGTTTTGAGCGCCATTTTGTTGTTTCATTTTATTCGCATTTGCATGCGCAAGCACGTAGCACGGTAAAATTTTGTTAATATAATGCTATTATTGTTGTGTAAATTTAGCATATTGTCACGACTACTGCATATCAACAATGCATCTAAGAAGCATTTGGGGTCATAGTTGGCTGAGTATTTATTTTGTCGAAGGCTCTACCAAACTCTTCTAGCTATTAAGAGGAACTTTGCTATATTTATTAGCACTGGGCTGCCACGGGTAGGTATAACGTTTGAAATTAATAATGAGTGAGTTTATTAAATGCTTGCGAACATATTGTGCAGTTTTCTTGACACAGTGTCATACTTTACGCTCGTATACAGGAACATCTGACTGAATACCCATTATATAGTATACGCAGCAGTTTCAATAGATTGCCGGTTGCCATCTAACCACTTTCGCCGTTTCAGGTCAGTTACTTATGACTCTTATTCCAACCCCAATTTGTATACCGAAGAATAAATAAATAAACTATAAACAATGTATTACATTACTTATTAAAATACCTAAATAAATGTAAAACAACAAGAAATTTTCAGGCTCAATGCTTTATTTCAAGGCTCATTTCAGCTTTCGTTTAGGGTCTGCTGAACAGGCAAACTCAACATAAATGTTTCGGTGGCTCATTGAGCTGCATCTTCAATCTCTTCTGTGCGCGGCCTGAACATGACTTCCAGGCTGGTTGCAATAGGGCACATACTTAGCGCCGCTGAAAAAAAAACAAATGCATGATGGTCGCGCGTTGTGTAACGTGAACGTTTACAGCACGCAATGATCATATATTAGTAAAAAACAGGCAATATCATAAGCCTACGCCCTCGGCTTTACTCGTACATAGATATGTTTACGCAGCGTACTGAATTATGTTCGTTTCTAAATTAGCTACACAGCTATTTCAGATCGTAATCATATGTACGCCTACTTAGCGAAAAGGCTGTGCCTCCAGCTCGCAGTTATGAAGATAAGTTCTAAATGCGAAGCATTTCTTGGCAAAGTTTAGCGACTTTGATTGTATCTATCTATCTGTCTATCTATCTATCTATCTATCTATCTGTCAACTGTCTATCTATATCTATCTATCTATCATCTATCTATCTATCTATCTATCTATCTATCTAGCCGCCTGCGACTTATAGCTCTCCTGGCCGTTTAGATTTTGGTATCAATACCAAACCTGGTGTGATATAACATGACTGTATTACGAACATAACTGACTAGTCCTAACCTAAAAATTGTGATATGTATGTGATAAATGTCATGATATACATACCATAGTCTTGATGCTCTTGCGGTGGTTTTATTCATTTGATATGTTGCAAAACTGGTATGGTATGACATGACGGCATGGCGAACACACACGACATGCGTTTCATGTCATGCGTGATATGCGTGTCATGTAACAACATGTGTCATATCAATCATGACATGCCTGCTTGTAACAGCATGACTACATGCCACACTCATGATGTTCTCACGGCCGTTTCGCTAGCTTTGCATATACAGAATTTGGTAATAGGGACATGAATGGCGAAAGTATGTGACTGGTGCAAACAAGATAATCATGAAATGCGGGTTATGTAACTACATAACGACATGCTATGCTCACGATGCGCTAGCGGCCGTTTCACTACCTTCTTATGAAAACGATTGGGCAATATCTATATCACCGAGGGCTTTGCTGCAGTTGAGCTAACAATATTCGAACAGAACGCACAACATTGTACTGAAGTATATTTAACACTAGCAAAATTAGTGCTTTACATCACTGTTTCGAATTCGAGAAAAACTACTACCTCCAAATAAAAGAAAAAGCGTGGGTACTTCCTTTGCTCCCCCTAGCGAATATATTCATCGGAATTCTAGAAACCGAAATCCTGTCTCACTGTAAGAAGAAACCTGACACGTACTTATGGTATTTAGCTGACATAATTATATTATGGGGACATGGGCGCAAAACCTAGATAATTTCACTTCATTGCAGAACTCATTTCATACAACAATAAAGTTCACCTCCGATACCTCTACTAAGCGCATCAACCTTTTAGACACCACCATTTATCTTGAATATGGTGTACTAAAGTCAACTCTGTGAAAAAAAAACATTCGACAAGCAACAATAACGCGAATATACAAGCTACCACCAGGGATACTGTAAACAGGGCATTTTCAAAAGTCAGGTAAGAAGCTTACGCCGCATATGCGTAAAAAACGAAGATTACGTAAACAGACTTACCGCCTTAATCGATCTATAAGAGAAAGAAACAAACCTCGCCCATTCCTCTACAAAGACTACACGGACGCTCTGGAACTGTACCGCAACGAAGCACTACAACCGTGCTCTTAAAGCACACCAACAGCAACTACGCCTCTTCTCATTACAAAGTTTTCTAATGCTTTCCTGAAGATAAACAACATCCTCACAAAATATTGTCCAATTTCAACTACCAACCAGAAACATTGAAAATGCTTTCCCAAACCGCCTTAGGTCGTCTACAGACGCGACCTAACTGCAATATGCTTGTTCACACAAAACTTAAAGCAAAGACTAGAACAACGTCTGGCTCCTATAGCTGGCCGAGATGCTCAGCCTGCAAACATATACAGCTGGCAACTAACGTAGAAGCACAACATTTGATTACATCCACAAGGTGACATCAAGCTTCACCTCTACTTGTACCAACCGACTATACTGTCTCAAGTGTGGCTCTTGGGGAAATATTTATAGCCGATACTCGGCCACCAATTCATGTACGACTGAATGACCACCGTGCAGACACAAAGCACAGTTTACCAAAATCGTAGCCGCTCACTTCAATCCACAGGACCTCAATGTCGACCAAGCATAGCTCCACCTTCTACGAACTAATTTACGATCACCTCGAAAAACTAAATGCACGGAATCATATTTGATACACAAATTTCAGTCACTCAGTCGATACACCCATCCGGAATCAATGCATCGTGGGGCAATTTGGAGTTTCTAAGGCCATAGCACAATTGGAGCAATATTTACAAAGACAGATACACTCAGCCCTCAAATAGACATAACTGGTATTACATAAAATCTCTCCTAGTCTACAAATCGTACCATTGTTATTCTCTGTTATTTTTCATTTTAAATATATATATGCTTGTGTCTATATACAACTACGAAGTTTTTGATTTCTAGAAATATCAGCCACTGCTTTTTTTTCTCACTTTTAAAACCAAACCCGCCGCGCATCGTTAGTCATTCCCAACACAAAAAGTTCCCTGTGTCACCTCCACCCTGCATCTTTTTTTTCCCGTTTGTTAACCTTAGCGTCCCTTTTAATTCCACCCCGCCTCATCTATTCCGTTTTTTCTTTCTTTTTTTCTTTGTGTGTTTTTCGTCGTTGCTCATTTCCGTTGCATTCTCAATTTTCCTTTTTCTCAGCCAACATGCCGATAAATTCTTTAGGCAATTTCGCTGAGCGGGCCACCGACGAGGATACCCAAAAGATATTTTTGCCAATGACCGTCCACATTAAATACGTGATTTTCCGACCCCATCCGGCATCACTTACTTTCGGAATATTGGCATATAAAAGTACGCTGCCTCCCCACCCAGCCCCCTCTTCTATTGTAACCACGTTTCTTGTTATGAGTAGCACTCATCATATTTCGAGAACAGGTGTTAATCGCTATCGTCGGAAACTTTTTGTAGTCGCCGGACACGGCAACCGTCTGTGGGCATAAAACTTTCAAGCTCTTCAAATTTTTTGTGTCTATAGCGGACACTGCTTTGCAGCACATCCCTCCTAGTTTGCGTGTTTTTCTTCCTATTTTTTTCTGTGTTTTTGTTTCTTCTTTTCTTTCTCTGTCTAGCCCCATCCTTCAAGAATATTTTTAAATTGAAGTGAATGACGACTGCATGCCTCTGATCTATTGTTTTTCTCTTTCAAGACGGCAATAGCCAACAGGGACCCGCGCCAGCACCCGAATATGACATCACTCTTAACTTTCTTAAAGCTAACACGCGAAAGATGACAAGGTGCCTTTGCCGAAGATATGTTCTTCTATCGAAACGTCGGCCAGCTCGTCCAAGGCACTTCTACAGTTCAACCTGACTATCCCACTACGTGTTTTCATCTGTCGGCTCCCATATAGATTTTTGATTTTGCAAGTTTTGAGCTGCTTGCCGTTCTTAAAGTGACTTTGTAATTTTTTCTGTTCTTGAAGTATTGCACATAAATGCTCCGGTAGCTCTCTAAAGAGACGTTTCACTATCGTGTTATACGAACCGCTATGTGTGGTAAATGCCACTTTCAAATGCGAAGCATTTCTTCGCCAACTTCGACGACTTCGAGCATATCTATCAAACCGCCTACGACTTTTATCTCTCCTGGCCGTCTCGATAATGGTATCAATGCCAATATTGATATTACTTAACATGACTGTATAGGAACAATAATTGTCTAGTCAGAACATGGAAATATTGATATGTATGTCATGAATGTCATGATTTAGAATTCATATTCTGATGCCCTTGCAGGTGCTTTTTTTCACACGATATTTAGCAAAAGTAGTACTATATGACATGGCTGCATTATAAACAGAAATCACAAACCCTTACCTGGTGATCATGACATTCAGGTCATGACTTTCAAGTTATGACTAGCCATGGCTACACGGCACGCTCATGGTACGCTTGTGGTCGTGTTGCTAGCTTCAAATACACGAAATTTGTGTTGCGGGACGGGAATGAATGAAAAAGGTAAATTACACGTCCAAACATGACAACCATGACTTGCGTGTTATGTAAAACACGACTACAAGCTACACTCATAGCCCGGTCGCAGCCGTTTTGCTAGCTCCACATATACCAATTTGGTATCAGATGACGTGAATAGACGACGAAGGTAATGACAGGCCCAAACATATAATCAAGATATGCGTGTTATGTAGAACATGACTACATGCTACGCTCTTAGCATGCTCCTTGACGTTTCGCTAGCTCCACACATACGACAATTGGTATATATGGCGTGAATGACGCGTTAAAATGATATGTTCAATTAGTTACCCATTATATGACGTGAACTGCACCTCCAAAGATGATAATTTGGATATGCGAATCATGTAAAAGATGAATACATTCTACGCACATAACGTGCAAGCAGCCGTTTTGCTGGCACCATATATACCAAATTTCGTATCAGCTGATGTGAATAGACGGCAAAGGTAAATGTTACGTCCCAACACAATAATCATGGCATGCGTGTCATGTAAGACATGACTTCATTCTACGCTGATGTCGTGCTCACAGCCGTTTCACTGGCTCCACTTATACCCAATTTGGTATTACGTGACGTGATGCACGATGAAGGTAAATGACGCGTCCAGTTATATTAATCTAGATGTGCATGTCATGTAAAACATGACTACATGCTACGCTCAAAGCGCGCACGCGGCTCTTTGGCTCGTTCCACCTATATTAAATTTTGTTTCGCATTACGTGAATGGACGATGAAGGTAAATGACACATCCAAACATAATAGTCATGACGTGCGTGGGATGCAAATCATGACTACATGCTACGCTCATAGCGTCCGCACAGCCGTTTCGCTAGCTCCATATTTCACGTTATGTGACACCTAATTTTGTATCACGTAACGTGAATAGACTACGAAAGTGACTTACACATGGAAAAATAATAATCGTGGCATGCAAGTCATGTTCAGCATAATTTACGTCCGCCTCCTAGCATTGTGCGGACCTTAAAATTACATATGAACCTCTCTAAATCGTCCTTTGCATATCATAGATACCAACATTACGTGGAATCTGTTATTTGTTTTACTTATTATATTCAGAAACATTTATTGTTATCTCCGACATGTATGCTAATTTATGGCCTAGCTTTTTATAGCAATGGTGTCAATTTCGCTTCGTCGATATACACATTTCAGCAAGATGCTGCTCATCTTCATTATCCTTATTTGTTTTTGGCGCGTTGTGTATGACCAATGAGATAGCAAAACGCTAAAAATTAATTAAATTTCGCTCCGCTTTTTTGTGACTAGTCTTTCTCGGGTGACATTCGTGTAGACTTCCTGAAGTTGAGTTTTCTAGAAGCAACCTTATGCAGGTGGCTTTAATATTCTTACTAAAGATAACATTCGTCATTCTTAATCTTACGCGATACCAAATGATCTTCGTAACAATACAATGTGTAAATAACAATATTTCAGAAATTTTCTACCTACGACAGTGCCAATAAGCACTACGAGACTGATTTTTTGGCAACTTCTCATGATGTTGTCCCCGGTGAAAAGCACACATCCCAAAATTTGTGAAGAAATGCTTAGGAAAAATTATTCAATGAACACGTTGTAAGACGCCAAACTATACCTAATGAAACTTTAATAGAGAACAACATTATGGGCTTCAATTCTGATTTATAAAGTACCAAATTTATTGTATATGAAAATTTCACGCACGGAAAGTTCGCACCGTGAAGAATTCTCTGGAACTTAACCGGGGCAGCATCACGACCTTGGTAGCCTTGCTTGATGCTTGGTCTGCCTATTTAGGAAATCAAGATTCTTCCATATTTCGGCGCCAGTGTGTTAATCACCCAAAGCAATGAAATCATTATAAGATAAAAAGAATGATATCATTACATGAAATAGTGACGAAAGTTTACTGAAAGTCAACGGTAAACAGTGAGTTCAATAACACTGGACTGCTTCTATATAATTTACATCACTCGCATCATATACTTCAGTAAACTGCGTGAAGTCAAATGAATCCTTGATTGCGTATTCTGCATGAATATCTAAAACCAGCACAGTAAATTACATCACAATATCTTGATTTATTTTCGGGGAGAAGTCCCGTAATTAATGACTGATTTAACAACTGAACGTCCTAATATAGCACGCTCATTGCATTCCCTAGGGCGTATGTACCGAAGAGAAGATCTCGTTGGGTCAAACCGAAGATCCATGAGGTTAAATGTTTTATATGAACTAACAATTTGGGCCTTGCCTACGATACGGCCCTAATATTCATAATTTTTTTCATGTAGGTGAATAAATAACTCAAGGAATTTCTATTCTCAAATATATCTGGTACACAATGCAGTAGCCACATTAGAAATTCAAGCGTGTTGATCGTGGTGGTGAGATTTTAATGTGAACCACTAGACTGGGAGAGAATTATGGGCGTGCTTGTCAGCATATTGTGATTCGAAATACTTTAAAATGTCTGCAAGGCAGAATGCAGAGCAGAACGAATAAAATTAGATTCACAGATGCAAGGTTCCATTTCTTACCTTAAGAATTGCAGAAAGCAGCAGGCAGTAATCGTCAAAGTATGTCGTGCTCTGAAGAGAAGGGTCAAACGCGCTTTTATATACAGTGATTGGCCAAGGAAAGCAATCATGATGTAGCTCACCAGAAAAAAAAAATCAGCACATAGAATAACCGAATAACATGCCACAATCTTTGAACACAATGCTATTTAAAAGGATGGTATAGTAGCATATGAAAATTTATATAAATTATATATGACTGAAATTTCAACCTCTCAGAAACACTAATAACGCGTCATATTTCGTCTACACCTGTTTAAAAAATGACACGAATAATTTCATGTGATAATAATAGTAACAATAGCTCAGAAACCTTTCATTAGGTAATCGGTAATTAAAGTGTCAATCAATCAAAAACACATCTCACGCAGCGTATTTGTGTCAAAGAAAATATGATACAAATCGTAGATAATGATTCGTCCAACATGCAGCTTCTGACATTGAAATCAATAAAAAATAGTTACGGCTCCATATTTCAAGATGGAGGAATATCATAAAGCCCTGTGGATAACCCGAAAGCTAGTGCAAAATTCTATTTGAAAATCTTCCTGGAAAAAATAATATGCTTGACTTGCAAACCGCGAGAATGCTTTAGCAAATTTTCTCAGCCTCGTGCTTCGAAAATCTACTCAAGAATGCGCAGTTTGCCTGGCAATTTCAAATTTCTTGTAGAATCTTCAAAAACATTTTCACGCCCAGGTTTTTATATGTAAACCTAGAAGAATAGTCTTCTTGGCAGCATTTTGAAAATGTCATAACTTGTGGTTTCTAACAATTTAGCCAACTAGGATTTGCTTTCGTGTATACACATTTTGTGTACGTCGACGAATGGTGAATGCTACAACGCAAATGTGATAACACATAAAGTTTCTTCTCATCGGTCCCGAGAAGAGTAACAGGTTTAGGTTCTTCATTTTTTTTCCTTGTAAAGAGGGGCCCGTAAAGAGGGTCCTTGTAAAGAGAGCATGTGGTTAAAATCACTGCGATTGTGGCAGTCTGGAGAAACATATGAAATATCGGAGTACGGGTTATATGTTACTAGGCAAGGGTATGATATCATCTGAAGCATGCGAAAAGATATTTCCTGGGGCCTAGACAACTTTTCGTGTGGTATTCGAAAGGACCTACGTCGTATTTGATAGTGCTTCGTGATCTCGTTGAAGGTAGTCAAAATGTCCGTAAAATGAAGGTTGGGGGTCGATTCCTGTGTCTGAGAAGCACAAGTCCCGGCGCGGTAAGTGAAGCCTCGTGCCATGGAGTGGGCTAGCTTGTTGACGTTGGGAGGGCCTCTGACCTTCAAACCAAGGTGAGCCTGGAACCAAATAATAGTGTTGTGGGTGAGTTCTTTGTGAGCGAGAGTTCTAAAAACTTCCTATCACACGGAACCAGAAGCGAAGGCCCTAGCAGCGGATTTAAACGTCGTATAAATATCAGTCTTCTGTGGATCAAGCTGAGCTAGTCCAATGGCCATCTGTCCTGCTTTGTAAGAATAATTGGTTCGAACCGATGCAGAAGAGGAAATCTGACCCTTAGTATCTACGGATACTACTGCAAAGGGAGCAGAAACACTGTACTGGGCGGCATCAAAGCAAAATAAAATTGTGCCTTCGATCTCCAAACGTGTTATTCTATCAGGGCATCACTGCTGGTTCTGCTAGTTAGGAAGATATTCGCAAAATATTTGGTATTTTCAATACGGGCATTTCGACCTTGTACCAAATCGCAAAAGCAATATTGCAAGTTTTTAGCTATTTATATTCACAAACCCTAAAAGGTGTGACGATTGTGTATGATAATTGTGTAGTGAATACAAAAACGCACATGCATTTTTGCTAATAATAATAATATTAACAATATTAATAATAATACTAATATTATTAATGAAACTGGAATTTATAATATTAATAATTTGTATGACTGCGCAATAGTGTCGTCGCGTTTCGCCCCACAAATTTATTTGCGGCAGGTTTTGAATACTTGTGTTCAAGCTGAATATTCTATCGGAAGAAACCACTTCAGGCTAGCTCATTAGTGTTTTGTATTTACCACGCGTTTTTTCCGCCACCCGGTCGCCACCCACCATTGTCGCCAGATAATATATTTCTTAAGCAGTCACACATTCGTGCGGTGACTGTAGTCAAGTCTTTGATGAACCATCCGTAGAGAATCAGGACGCCCAAGAAATCTCGCTGTTCGGTGACGATACTTGACTGAAGTGCCTCGAAGATGGGCTTTAACTTTGTAGCTGTTCGAAAAATACTACATGCTATAACTTTGTGCCAAAATTAAGGGGCGGACTAATTCAAACATGCACTTCTGATCTTTTAAGGTGATATTATGATTTGCATTCCGTTCAAGTACCTTTTCCAGGGTTTCTTGATCGTCTACGTTATCACCTACGACAATGACGTCATAAATAGTAACCCACTCTTGAAATACCTTTCAGGACTTCAGTCATTAATGATCGAAAGATAGCAGGAGTCTTGGAGATGCCATATGACAGACGCTCCACCTGACATAATTCTGAATGCGTGTTCAGCGGCAGCAACGCTTTGCTATCCTCAGCAAGTGGCATCTGTTGGTGTGCTTGCGATAGATATAGTACGAAGAAGACCTTGGCTCCAGTAAGCGTGGAATACAATCTTCTGGCTGGCAGAGGCAAGAGATAATGGTTCGTTTTCATCACAGGACCCGACTTATCTTTGTAGTCATCCATAACCCTAATACTGAGCCACCTGTCTTTACAGCCAACGCCAGAGGCTTTACCCAGTCGCTTTTCATTGCCCAATTCAGTATTACAGCCTGCGCGAGAATGCCTCACTCCATTGGTACTTCATGCTTGAAAGCAAACGCTACTGCCCATGCGTTAACGAACACTGAGTAAACCTCATTTTTTACGAGAATGCGACCTTCAAAGTTTCTTGCGATAGCTCGGCAAACTCTTTCCAGTGAGCATGTACCCTGAGCTCAATGTGTTTGTGCGCAGCCAGGCTGTGTACTGCGCTCCAGTTGATCTACAGTTTTCTCAGCCAGTCTCTTCGCAATAGGGCTGAAATTATCGTTTCACTCTCTTTCACGTCCAATGCAGGTAAAGTGGCCTAATTCCTTCATCGTCCAGGGAGACATTTGCTTTTTGGAATATTTCGAGCTGTTTTTTGTGTATGTGCCCATGAGACGTTTGGTTTCACGCACTTGACATGCAGAAAATACCACGTAAAAATGCTTTGGATTGATTGTGACTACTGTCCCAGTGTCTTTTATTATCGAAACAGCTTTCTCTTCAACATTAAGCTCTATGCTCAAGCCACTGGAACTTGTACATTATTGAAACACTGTTTGATAGCTGAAGTCTTGACATTCTTATCCATGGTGACGATATGTGTGAAAACCCCTTTTTTGAACAATGTTTTGCAGATCGCTTGCAAGTGGCCCTTTCTGTTACAGTTTGTGCAGTTGTGGTTCTGATACGAAGATTCTTCTGCTTAATGATTCTTTTCTGTAACGCCAACAGGCACTTCGTTGCTCGTTATCCCACCCATATTCAGACCATGAAGCTAGCCTTCGGCTGGTTCCCCTATCACAATCGCAGTCGCCGCGAATCACGTTGAGTCGACTTAAGCGCAATCAGTCTCGCATTTCTTTTACTAATGTCTGTTTTCACTGTATCCGGACTAGATATCAACTGCCAAACACCCGTGAACCATATCTGCGTACCAAGGTCTACGGTATGCGTGTATAAGTCGCACGGCAATGGAGTAAAAGGTTTGAAGACATACATGAATAAATTTTCGCGTTATTTGAATGATGATTACAGTAATGTTCCACAAACTCTCTTAGCTTCCTGTTCGTATTCTGGTCTACAATAAAATAAAAAGGCGATCATATTAGTACGCAGACGTAGGCGGCTACACAATTAGGCAGGTGAATAGAAACGCTCAAAGTGCTTGCAGTTTTCTAAGAATTGCCTTAAAATAAAATTGTCGAATACGCTATGGTGCACGTTTGTCCACTAATCCAACAAAATAGAGAACCTATTTCTCTTATCTTCCTGAAGTATGGGGGCCTAGGCTTTGCGGTGGATCCTACATATTAGAAAAATGGAGTTATTTCTAATTTTGCATAATTTTTAAACGGTGAACTTTGGAATATATGTTTACCTACATTGACTGAGTCTAACGTGGAAGTACTTCACTGCCTACAAAATACTGCTTTTTAGAAATATCTTGAAACAAAATGATATCTGATGTGCTTCTTCTCATGGTGGTTATTGCGATGAGTTGCTGGGCTAGTGTTCATTCATTCGTATGAAACTCGTAATTTTATTTTATTTGATTTTGTTTTGATTGGTCAGACGGCCATTTGAAGGATGGCGTAAGTGCCGTACCCTGAGTAACATACAAAGACAAAAGTCAGCTTCGTTGTTGGTGATGTAGTAAGTGATTGAGTTCTTGACATCTCGGCCTGAATTACTCGAGGATTTAAAGTGGTAGTGTGTCCTTCACATTCCCAGATATTGCCCTGATGTTCCAGTCAACTACATTCTTCCTCCTGCAAATTAATAATTTCAATTTTTGCGTGGCATTGCATGAACTCTGTGATCGGCTTGACAAGGACCACTAAGCGATCCCGTATGGCAACGTCAACACGATACCCCATCTAATCACGTCATCAACTTGTGACCGATCTTTGTGACCATTGTCGTCATTTATACGTCACGGTATGAGATCATACTATGACATAATTAACGACAGAAGTTGTCGTGGCATCCTAGCTAAGCACCATGTTCTTGCAGCGAGCCACTTTGGCCTTTCCTCAAATTTAAATGTTTTCATTGTCACAAACATACCCTTAATTACAAATTTATGATTACTGTTCCTGTATTGTCTTCCGGTTTTCATTAAAACGACCTGGTACGCACAGAAAAGTTCTATGTATTTTTCTTTTTCAGGCATTTAAATAAGTCAACCTAAACAACTAGCGTTCTATAAACCTTTGGCTCATCTAAATGTTCTCTCTATCACGTGTTTGTACAGGTACGCTAAGAATAAAGTTAATGTGATTGGCAAGAGTTTAATGAGAAGATATTTGATCATTCGTGTAATTTTGATTCACTTTGTTTAACATGTATCTTAAGTTATCCTTGTCAAGTACGTTGTAGAATGGCTGTGATATTTGAGGAATGCTGAACAGTGATTGCTAAAATGCATGAGAGGTTTCACTCGGGAGGAGTACTTCGTACGGCATTTAGATGAAGATATGTCTGATTACTCAATGCGACACTATTACTTAGTTTGGAAACATTTAGCAGTTTACAATAATATTAAACGCATGTTGTGCTCTTACAAGATTATATCAGCACATTTCAGGCGTTTAAATTGACCTGCCTTTTGAATGTTCTCTAATTAGATCGTTAAAATGTATACAGACATACATAGCAAAATACAATAAGCTTTAGTTCTCACTATTGTTCTCCGAACCTCAATATTATATTTAAATCATGTCTCATGTTGTTTTTATTATACGAATGACGCGCTAGAAATAGGCAACGCTCCCCGTGGTCGTAACTGCCAGCTTATGACATGACCATGCAGCACTAATTAACTGGTTCATACATTCTGCCTGGCAGGTACATGTCAGATAAATCTTTTTATAGCAGCTTGCCCGCAATGCCGATGAATCACTACATGCCTCTGGATATTTCCTCTTATTTAATAATAATTTCAGAGTTCGATTACCAGGCTTAGTTGAGCTAGAAGTAAGCTGTTGTCTTGAATGTTCGGTTATCTTTGGTTCAATATAAAATACCATATCATCATGTGTATTTGAGGAATGGCTTCGTGAATAAAAACTAATTGCTTTCGCGTTTCGCATGTCTATTTATATCTTATATTTCAATATTGACTGAGTGTCTTTCCGGATTTCTCCATATTCAAGTACTTTGTTATCTTTCTTTTGTCAGGTCGCTGCTGCGCTAATGCAGAGAATGAATCTCTTCTTTGTGTCCAAATCTAACAAAAGTTTTATGAGAGTGCTTCACTACCCAAATTACATATTCTATATTTACAATTTTGATCAGTATTTTGAAACTTCTATACCGATGTTTATTTTCGCCCTCTAACAACAACGTTATATGAAAACGATGACACCCGATGACTATGCCTCAACGTAGCGAAAACTCAGAATGAGTGCTACCGGGCTAGTTTGCACAAAACTGCATGCACCGTGCGCACGTGGCTCTCTAAAAATTGCGGTAACTTGCTGATATCTCTTAGTGGAAAGCAGTCTTTGTACTTTAGTCAACCACTCAAAAATCTGCAAATTTAAGGGCACGTTATCTTTGTAAGATAATATATAAGAATAAACAGACAAATATTGCAAGGAAAGTATAGAATATGTTATTAGAAGTAATTCTAGGAATGTAAAGAATAAAAATGTGCAAAATGGCTTTTTGTCAACGACGGTATTAGAATGTGCGGCCTTCCAATAATTCATCCAAAGCTGTACCACTCAGCCATGGTGGCGGTCATGCCCCGTCCAATTTATAGGGTATATATGGGCATTTAAACGTGAACCCGTCTGGTATCGTGATCCGCTGCCATTATGGCAAGCCTCGAACCCTGTATTTCCACCAGTTGGTGTCGCGTCGTTCGGGTTTTGTTACGAGATAGTATTTAAACAAAGACACTTCTGCATACCACTTCTAGGCATCAACTCTTCCAGAAAGGGACCCTTGCTATGACTTCTGGAAGCTTTGAATTTACCTGCTAGTTTTCTTTGTTAAATCAATGTTAATAAGGAGAGACCAGACAATAATGCCAAAAAAAGTGCCCAGGGGTGGCCGCCACCGTAGCTCCGTGGCAGTGAGTCGGACGTGTTGCTCGAAGGTCGCAGCTTTCGATACTGGCAGTGGCACGTGATCTCTTCCTCCACCTTTTTATACACAGGTTTACAATACCGTTACCTCTGAGAACATCTCTTATACTTTTCTCGGCATTACTGCGTATTCTTTTTGTTACGTCTGGTTCTAAAAAAAGGCAATTAATTTTGAGACGTTCTTATTTCATTTATTGATCAAAGCAACTGTCCCGTAGATCAGCGTGGCTGATGAGGTGGAGCTAGCTGATAAACCAAGACTTGTGCCGGTGGCTGATCTGTGGGGAATCTCTAACAAAGGATCCAATGTTCCTTGCGGTAGTCTTGGTATTTGATCATTTAAAAAAATTGCCCGCAGCTTCCCTCGGGGGAACACTGAGGAGGATGCGGACCATATAATTGGTTAACGGGGTGTTAAAGTGCGACTTACTTGGGTCGATGGCTAAATTGGTTAACGTGGTTGTGAAATGGGGTGTTAATTGCGACTTACTTGGGTCGATGGCTAAATTGGTTAACGTGGTTGTAGGAGGGGGTGTTAAATGAGTGAACACGTACACACGTATGCGAAAGGGCGGCGCTGGTCGAAGGGACGTCGATCATTGTGTTTGTGGATTCGTTGGAATTCATTTCACCGCGACCTTGGACGTCGATGCGCCGTACAAACCAACGACGAGCGGCAACTGAGCGAGCGAGCGCCGACCTTGAGTATATACAGCACGACGGCGCATGCACTGTCAGCTGTTGAATGTTCTCGAAGCGCGACGCCACATGCGCGTCCACTGGAGAATCAGGAGAATTGTAGATGTCGAACGCGGTGTGTAGAGGAGGAAGGGTGCACAGATGGTGGAGGAGTGAAGCGCGCGCGGTGTGTAGAGGAGGAAGGGATGCACAGATGGTGGAAGAGTGGGCGACGGCGCGACGGCGCATGCGCGCGCGTCAGCTGTCGAATGTTCGAGAAGCGGTGCGGATGGCGCACTACAAGGCGCGAGTATAAGATGCTCCGCATCTAAAAGAGGCAAGGTGCGTCAGATATTATATGCGCGGCCTTGAAGGTTACAGTCTTATCCAGGGAGGCTGCGTCAGTTCCAGAATAACGTCAACGGTTTGTGTTGGACGCTAAAGCTTTTCCGAACTGTCTAAAGTAATCGAGAAGAAAGTCGGCCTTCTGGCACAGCGCATGCAAGAACTGGTTATGCGTGTAATGTGCCAGGAAAACGGAGAAAAAAACTAAGGAATATCTTTGTTTCTCAACTTCAGTATTTACTACTCTAATTGATCGTGCTGCATATTTTTAGTACGACTGAATTGCCTTGCAAATAGTCTTGGTTCGTCAAGGTCTCTGACGCAGATTTTTTAAATGTGCTTTAAACCCAGCACGTGACAAGAATTCAACAAAATTAGCAAACTGCCTTACAGGGCATCACAAATGCACATGTTGGTGACACCGCGTTTGACCAACTTGATTCAACTTACTCAAAGGGCAACTTCCCTGTGTTGGAACGCACTGCATCGCTTCATGCTTTGTTGAGTGATGCTGATTAATGATACGGTTTAAATCCTTTTCTCGCAATAGAATTGGTAAAAAGCATTCATGTAAAGGATGAAGCTGGGCAAAAGAAATTTTAAGGCAAAACGCGACAAATCTTGGTCACATATATGGAAAACAAAAGAGCACACGTTATTGTTTCTTTGGTACATATCTGCAATAGTGATACATTTTTTTCATTCAGGGGTGTGTGTATATAGAAAAATCTTTACAATTCATATTTTGCCGCGTTGAGTTCGATTTAGAGATCAAACGACACACCTAAAATACACCTAGTGTTTGCGAATATTTTTCAAATGATCAGCACAGGTGGTAAGGCCGTCGTGGGACAAGATGTTGGAAGATCTGAGGGGCACTTTTATTATTTTAGTAAATCTAACCCAAGATGTGCCCGCTGAAGCTTTTTACGCGAACATGCAGCCCGACCATAGTAGTCAAAGATGAAACTCTAGTGTTCCCCAACTAAACGAAACATCAATAATCTTTGCTCGTCATCAGATTTATGATGTTTAATAAAACAATGCTGAATTTTGCATCAGCTACAACTGGGAAATCGTGACAAATTACAACACCAATTCTGAAGTAGCCACTGAGTTTCAATGTACCCTTTCAAAATATCTTGTAGACGTTCACTGTTTCTACGAGCTTACCGGTGTTCACATAACTGACTGTTTTTGTGGCATAAAGTTATTCGTAATATTCTAATGGTTTAGCTTCGAACTATTTTTTCCGAACAAATTACTGATGAATCATAGAACTTTCTTTGATTGTTCACAGTTAGAAAACTACCTCAATTGTTTTTTGTTAGTATAGTCTAATATAGTATACGCAAATACCTTCTCCATCTGATTTTTCGCTCGAACAGCGTCAGATTCGAATGCCCTTCTCACCATGCTGTATATACCGAAACGGGGGATGAAAAAGCAGGAATTAACTCGAAGAACGAGAGATTTATTTAGTTGAATGGCTAACTTCTAATTGAATGCAAGCCTGCGATCACAGCGTGTCTTCTTCGAGGGAGCCATCCTGGTGACCTAAGGATAGGTGTACACATAAGGGTCATGTTACCGCTTGAGCTGAGAGATCTTTACAGTTTCCTGTCCTCGACAATGCTTGTCCGGAGATGCGTCCAGCGGCTCTGCGAGGTAGTTGGCAGGGGATGTTTGGCGTGCAACGCAATAGGGGCCATGGTACCTCAAAGAAAGCTTGTGAGAGAGTCCCAGATGTGTATAATGAATCCATAGCCATTCCAGCGAGTTAGGAGGAAAGCTCATAAACTTCGTTAATGCGTCGTGGCGTTGTTTTTGGAGGGTCTGGTCGTAAGACGTGAACGCACGAGCAAGCTTCCGACATTCTTCAGCATGTGCTGCTGCTCGTGAAACGGTTGTCAACGCTGAAGGGTCTGGCCGATAAGGAATAATTGTATTCGTTGTTCATGATGACTCACGTCCTTAAAAAGAAATAAACGCGGAAATCTAATGGTGCTTTGCGTTGCAGTATTGTAGGCATATGTCACAAAAGGCAGTCATCATCACCATCACCATCAGTTACTACGTCTACTGCAGAACAAATGCATCTCACGTGTACCACCAGTCAACTTGGTCCTGTGCTTGCTGCTGCCAATATATACCCGCAAGCTTCTTAATTTCATCTGCCCACCTAACCCTCTGTTTCCTTCTAACCCGCTTGCTTTCTCTAGGACTCGAGTTAGTTACCCTTAATGACCAGCGGTTTCCTGTCTACGTGCTACATGCCCAGCCGTGTCAATTTCCTCTTCTTGACTCTTATACCTAACTGCTCCCATTCTGTGGCTCCGAAAACCTGCTGTAAGCACGCAGTAAATAGACTTGGGAGATTGTGTCCCCTTGCCTTACACCCTTCTTGATTGGTATTCTGTTGCTACCTTTATGAAGCAGTATGATAGCAGTTGATTCCCTATAGATTTTTTCGAGCATGTTTATATATGCTTCGTCGACACCCTGATTCCGCAGTGTCTGCATGACTTCTGATGTTTCCACTGAATCAAACACCTTCGTAATCTATGAAGCTATGTGTAGCAGTTGGCTATATTTTGAGCATTTCTCTATTACCTGATTGACAGTATGAATTCGATCGATTGTTGAGTAGCCTGTTCAAAATCCTGCTTCTTCATTTGGTTGATTGAATTGTATTGCTGTCTTAATTCTGTTAGCAATTATCTTTGTAAATGGCTTCTATACTACAAAGAACAAGCTGATCAGCCTGTAATTCTTCAAGTCATTGTACTCTCCTTTCTTATGTATTTAGTTTGATGTTGGCATTCTTTCAAGATTCTGGTACTCATTCCTTCAGGAGACAGCTCGGAAGCAGGGTCGCTATTTTTTCTAACACAATATCTCCTCCATCTTTCAGCAGATTAGATGTTACCTAATCCTCACCAGCAGCTCTGCATCTTTGCATGCTCCTCAAGGCTTTTTTACCTTTTTCTATCATTACAAAAAGCAGTACGCTATGCCCAGTTGACTTGTCGGATGAAGCATGCATGTCCAGCATATCACGAAGTGTATTATGAAAACGCTCTGTCCTCCCATTCGTTTACGGGTGATAGGCCGCGGTAGTGCGGTATATGACGCGACACTCGCTCAACAATGCTTTATTGGCGTTGAAGAGAAAAAGTTGATTGCGGTCGCTTAGTACTCCCGTAGGCTCCATTCCTTTAAACCAGGTTTTGCAGTACAAACATGCAACGTATTTGCGGTAGCGGAAAATAACGCAGCTGTTTCAGCGTACCGAATAAGGTGGTCGATAGCGACAATGACCCAGCGGTTGCTACGCGCAATGTAGGAAGCGTACCGTAAAAGTCTCTTTCAACACACTTGAAAGCTCGTGTTGGACATGGTAACTGCTGCAAGGACCTGTGGTGTGGTTTCAGAACTTTCACAAGCTGCATCGAGGATGTGCTCTTCCTCTGGAAGCTCGTGAACTCGACTCTCGACGGCAGGAGAGATCCAGCACATCAATAAAGGAATCGATGACGGCGCATTCCAGGTGCTTGCTGCAAAGTGTCCCGAGACGGTCGCCGAGGTAATTCAGCTCCACCAGATCTATGATGAGCTGCATAGTGAAGCACTCCTAAATAACTTGTGTCGCTTTGAACAAATAGAAGAGATTCATTCTTTGCATTAGCACAGCGGCGAACTGACAAAAAGAAACATAACAAAGTACTTGAATATAAGAAATCTGGAAAGACAGTCAGTCACTATTAAAATAGATATTTAGAATATACGTGCTAAACACGAAAGCGAGTTTTTATTCAGAAAGCCATTCATCAATACACATGACGATATGATATTCTTATATTGAACCAAGGACAACAGAAGATCCCAGACAACAGATCTCTTGTAGCTCAACTAAGACATGGTAATCAAACTCTCAAATATTTGGTAAATGAAACGAAAGATCTAGAGGCATGTAGCGATTCATCAGTATTTCGGTACAGCTGCTATAGGAACGCTTTATCTGACATGTACCTGCTAGGCAGAATGTATGAACCAGTTAATTAGTCCAACATGGTTACATCATGAGGGGCAGTTTGACCACGGAGAGCGTTGCCTATTTTTAGCACGTCATTCGTATATTAAAAACAACATGAGATGGCATACATATAATAGTGAGGTTCAGACAATACTGAGAATTCAAGCTTATTGTATTTTGCTCTGTATGTCTACTACATATCAACGATCTCATTAGAGGAAATTCAAAATGCAGGTCAATATAAAGGCCTGACATGTGCACCTCTAATCATGTAAGAGAGGAACATGCCATTATATCATTGTAATCTGTGATACTTTCTGAACTTAGTAATAGCATCACACTGAGTCATCAGACAGACCTTTATCTAAAAGCCGTACGAAAAAACTTCTACCGAGTGAAACCTCTCATGCATTTTAGCAAAAGCTGTTCAGCATTCTACAAATATCACAGCCATTTCACACATACTTGACAAGTAAAACTTAAGATACTAGTTTAAAAAAGTGAAACGAAATGAAGCGAATTAACAAATAGCTTCTCATTAAACACTTGCCCACTACATGAACTTATTCGTAGCGTACTTGTACATACACGTGATAGAGAGAACATTTAGATGAGCCAAAGATTTATAGAGTGGTAGTCATTTAAGTCGCCTTTTTGGAATGCCTGAAAAAGAAATAATACATAGATCTTTTCTGTGCGTGCCAGGTCGTATTAATGAAACCGGGAATACAAAAAGAGTAATCATAAAATTTGTAATTAAGGGTATGTTTGTGACATAGAAAACATATATGTTTTTATGTTTTGAGGAAAGGCCAAAGTGGCTCGCTTCAAGAACATGGTGCTTGGATAGAATGCCACGAAAACTTCTGTCGTCAATTATGTCAAAGTATGATCTCATACCGTGACGTATAAATGACGACGATGGTCACAAAGATCGGTCACGAGTTGATGACGTGATTAGATGGGGTATCGTGTTGACGTTGCCACATGGGATCGTTTAGTGGTCCCAGTCAAGCCGATCCCAGAGTTTATGCAATGCCACGAGAAAATTAGAATACCTAACTTGCGGGAGGAAGAATACAGTTGTGTAGGAAAATCAAGACGATTAATGGGAACGTGAAGGACACTACCACTATAAATCTTTGAATAACTCAGGCGAAGAAGTCAAGAACTCAATAACTTGATATATCACCAACAATGAAGCTGACTTTTGTCTTTGTAGTTACTCAGGGTACCGCGCTTGCACCGTCCTTCAAGTAGCCGTCGGACAAATCAAAACAAGATCAAATAAAAATAACGTCAAGAGTTTCACATGAATGAATGAACAATAGCCCAGCAACTTATCGGAATAACCACCATGATACGAAGCACATCAGATATCTTTTCATTTTAAGATATCTAAAACGCAGTCTTTTGTAGGCAGTGAAGTACTTCCACGTTAGATTCGTCAATGTAAGTAAACATATATCCTGAAATTCGCCGTTCAAGAATTATGCAAAATTAGATATAACTGTATTTTTATCAAGTAATATCGACCGCAACACTTAGGCCCCTATACTTTAGGAAGATGAGAAAAATAGGCTTTCTTTTTGTTGCATTATTGGACAAAGGTGCACCATAGCATATTCAACACTTTATTGTGAAACAATTCTTGGAAAACTACAGGCACTTTGAGCGTTTCTATCCACCTGCCTAATTATGTAGCCGCCTACGTCTGTGTACTATTATGATCGCTTCTTTTTTATTGTAGACCAAAATTCGAACAGAAGGCTAAGAGAACAGAAGGCTAACGCAGGCATTAGTAACTAAAATGCGAGACTGATTGCGCTGATCAATACAACGTGATTCGCAGCAACTGCGACTGTGATAGGGGACTCAGACCAAGTCCAGCTTTATGGTCTAAAGTTTGGCAGGATAACGAGCAACGAAGTGCTTGCTGGCATTACAGAAAATATCGTGAGGCAGAACAGTGTTGGTTTCAGAAGCACACCTGCACAAATTGCAAAAAAAGGCGCCACTTGCAAGCGATCTGCAAGAAAGTATACAAAAAAGGGGTTTTCAGGCATGTCGTCACCACGGACGCCGAATCTGAAGACTTCAGCTATAAAGAGTGTTAAATAGGGTACCATTCCAGTGGCTGGAGCGGAGAGCTTTACACTGAAGGGAAGGCTGTATGATGATAATAGACACGGGGGTGGCAGTCACAATCACACCAGAGCGTTTTTATGTGCTATTTTCTACGTGTCAACTGCGTGAAACAAGAGAGAGAGAGAGAGAGAGATAAAGATGCAAGGAAAGGCAGGGAGGTTAACCAGACGCACATCCGGTTTTCTACCCTGCACTGGGGAAGGGATAAAGGGGGAAAAGAGGTTACAGAAAGATGAGAAGGTACACACAATCACGAGCACACTCGGGGAGCACACACAGTCTACAGGCGGTCGCTCAGGTTTGTTGACTTTAGGTAAAGTAGCAGTGCTTTAGTTGCTTTCTACGCAACTGAGGCAGATGCTCAAGGTCCTAGTATCTTCTGCACACAAAATTGTCCGCGGTCAAGTCGATTCAAAACCATCCGGAGCTGGCATCGCTGGTGTCGTAGCAAGCGCAGCTGCACAGGACGTGTTCGATGGTCTCTTCAGCTCCGCAGTAGTCGCATGTAGGAGTGTCTGCCATACCAATGCGAAAGGAGTACACCTTTGTAAATGCAGCACCCAACCAAAGGCGGCATAACAGTGTCGCATCGGAGCGGGAAAGTTGTGATGGTAGCTTTAGCTTGAGCGAAGGATCCAGTTCATAAAATTGACACCTTTGGAAGCTGGTAGACGACCAGAACGTGCGTGTGAGATCTCGAGCCAGCAGGTAAAGTTGTCTTGCTGCATCATTCCTTGATAGAGGAATCGGGACTACACGGGTTTCTTCAAGGGCTGAGCGGGCTGCATCATCGGCTAATTGATTTCCGGTAATACCGATATGTGCAGGCAGCCACTGATATAATATCATGCCCTCGTGCTGGAGCTTCATGATGGCAATGTCTTATTCCGGCTGCAGAAATGAAAATCAAGTTTAAGTTGTCGATATGACTACATCTACGGCATCAGAGCTTGCTGCTATAAGGGCTGCTTTACAATATCGTACAAGAACGTCCAGGAAAATGGGTCATATTCTGTGATTCGAAGGCAGCGCTTCAGAGTTTGCAGTCTGCCATGCGTAGGAGGAGTCATGACCAACTGGTACAATAAATAAGACATTGCGTGAAAACAAATGTCTCATTGGGTACATACACAAAAAACAGCTCCAAGTATTTGAAGAAGGTAATGCCTCCGCGAAACATGAAAAAACGAGGCCACTTTACCTGCATTGGACGTGAAAGAGAACGGAACGACAACCCTATTTCAAAAACAGCGTAATGCCAGTATGTTTTTTGGCACTGGTACACGCTTGTAATGACTGACAATTCGCTTGGTGTACTGGGAAAAAGCTTTGTCGCACTGGTAGGGGCGTTGGCTCAACCGCTGTGATGCTGGTGCGCACTGCGAAGCACTGGAAGCGCTGGGATTTTCACTGGCAAGCGGTGGTGAATACTGGAGCACACACTGTTTCGACCAGCGCAGCGTGCACGTTATTTAAAATGTGCCGTGGTATGTTTCGGTGTCATTGAATATAAAACACTTGATTCGATGGCAGGTAGAGATGCTACCCTAACAGATACCGACCGTACGTAATTTTTGCGGCGCACGTACGCATCGCAACAAGTATGTTGCACCTTTTTCGCATATGCCACCGCGTAAACCGGTCATATTCGCATCATCCGTGTATTGCTGTAACGATTCCAAGTTGCAGTGTTTGTAAGCCTGGAGCTACACGCCACTCCTAAGTAGCGAATTGTTTGCCGCAAAGTTGAGGAAACGTAAATGAGTTCTCTCGATCGCTTCGCAAGGTTGCCCAGCGGAGGCGACAAAAAAGCTGTTGTTCGATTCTGCCACACCGCATAGGTGTAAAGTGTATGTCTGGTCGTGTTATCTTTCTTCTTACTTCAGGTAAGAGTTAGAAATGTTCCGAAGCTCAAACGCAGAATTTTTTACCATACCAACTCAACGCGTCGAGAGCGGTGTTACCCAGTGCCCGGCCCAGCGAGCATTAAACCTGTCGTGCCAGCCGCGTTGGTATATCTTACCGGCGCTCCTTGTTTCGTGCACACACAACTTTAAAGTGTGAGAACTTTGAAGTGTGACGCTATACTGTAAAGTATAGTTTATACATTCATGAACCTAAATCGACTATTTTGTCTTGTGTCCATGTTCGCAGAAGGAGCGCTGACGATCGAACGTCGCGCTTTCAGCTACGCAGGCTGTTACCGAGAGCTGCCGGCCGCACTTAGCTGGTACTTCTCCGACTGATATGTAACAACACGCAATTTTCAGTTGGTAATTTGGTACGCCTTCGCGAACTGACTCCCTGGCATACGTTTTCAGCAGATATCATTGGTATTTCTATGGGTGTTTTTTTAGTTGTTGGTATTGATATAACTGCATATATCTGCACACCACGCCCGCTGTACACTGCCAGCGGAGGCCAGAAAACGGCTGTCGCTCGGCATCGCCAATTCATAAATGCATTTCTGGCATTGATTGACCTTCCAATTACTTCAGGTACAGTTTAGGTAACGTTTTAAATGTTGCAAAGCTCAAATGCAGGAACTTCAAGCATCACAACTCAGCTGCTTCGAGAGCGGCCTTACCCAGTGCCCCGTCCCAGCGAGGCCTATCGTGCCGCCCGCGTCGGTGTACCTGCTGCCGGCGCTTTTTACTTTAAGTAGGCACAATATAAAGTGAAAAATGACTGTAAAGTACAGTTTAGACATCCCTGAGCATGAATCAACCACTTATCTGCGTGTGCGGTGCCCGCACAAGGAGCGACGACGATCGATAATTCGTGCTCTCAGCAAAGTATGCTGTCAAACGTTTCCTTCTGAGCGCAGGAACCGGTACTTCTCTGACTCGTACGTAAGAACACGCAATATTGAGTTTGTAATTTGGTACGCGTTAGTGAACTAAGATACTGGCATACTTTTTCAGCGGATTGCATTAGTCATTTCTTCGGCAGTTTTTTTAGTTGCAGGTATGAATATAACTGCAAATATGTAATCTGACATACCGGATGTGTACTGCTACATCGTCGCTTGCACGAAAAAAAAAATATACTCAATATTCACTCGTGTGCGTGGATATCTTCCAAACAAGACATGTAAATCATCTGTACTTGTTGACTAGTAGCAAGTGCTAGAACCGACTATCAAAGGAAAAAAACTATCGGCAGCAACAGCTGACAATCTGTGGCTGCTCCTCCAGTCAATTTGAGATTTTTCAGAGTTAAGATGTAGATGCTTCAGAAAACTTTGCGCTCTTGCTAATATCTGCACGTAATTTGGTGCCCAGAAGCCGTTCGTCACTTGTAGAATCTAAACAGAATTGTTATTTAGAAAGGAATATTGTGTAAGTCTTGACTGTGTGACTTGTAAACAAAAAGTTTAACGGCACGTTCTTCGGACAAAGAGTTAATTTACAAATGCATGATCTGGCGTGGCATAGTCATTCTGCTTCTGGTCACCGGCGCGTGCGGACGCCAGATGGCAGGCTCGTGAAGAGCTGTGACAGCGGCCGACCTGGCCGTGGTTTCTCGTGCACATCACTTTCCAAGGACTAAAGTTCAATTCTGCCACACTACTCTCAGGAGAAGGACTCAGACGCACGTTGTTTCTGCACTGCGACATCGCAGCACGTCCGTACGGGATTAATGATTAATGACTTCCAAAAGCCGCTCAAGGAACTAGGCATCATTTAAGAGGTGAGCGGCATAGGAGCGTATCAGATGTCGCACCTCGGCTTCTTAACATGAAGACAGATGAGGCCAAGAAACGCTGGCCTACTCCGTGAAAGACCGGCCCTCGGTCGTCGGTGACCCAGAGAGGCAATAGGTGCGTCTCAAGTTGTATCGGGTAGCCTTTGACGTCAACGCAGAGACTGTACAACGTGCTTTCCGGGAGCATGGTGAAGAATTCCTCAGCGACAAGTGGAGAGACAAAGACTTCGAAGGAGTTGAGCCAACCACAAGATTCGCACGGCTAATACTTAAGGAAAGCGTTACTACGGAGCGCATACCCACCAGATGCGTCTCGGGAGCGGCATGGCAATGGTGGTCGTGCCAGGAAGAGCGCCGCTGTGCCTGCGTTGCCAGAACACTGGACACATTCGTCGCAACTGCAGGGTGTCCAGGTGTGCTGGTTGTCGCGCTTTGGGGCATGAGCAGGTGGGCTGTACTCGTTCTACGCCAGTGCAGCAAGTCGAGCAACAAATGCCGACCAAGCTGAATTGTTGATGAATTAAGAAGAAGCAGAGAGGGCCGCGGCGTCAGAGTCAGCGGTGGAGGTGTCATGCAGTGGCGACCAGCGAGAGAGAGACACCTAAGCAAGACACAGATGAAAATACAGTTATGGACACTTCAACGCAACAGCGTTCAACTCGGACGGAAACCCAACACAAGCCTGAACATGTCATCGGCCCTGACGCTACTTCAGACATGGATACAGTCGAAACTACGCCAGTAAAGTGACGCCTTATAGAGGAAGACGCGGCATCACAGCAGCGTCCTACCAGGAAGATCAAGGCAGTGGCGAGTGGCTGGCTCCAAAAAGTCTCGGGTTGCTGGCACCCTGCGTTCGTCGTCGCTTTCGCGGCGGCGATGGGAAGACGCCTTGAGCGTCGGCCGGACAGTGGGTTAGGTGTCGGTAAGGTAAGCGTCGCTCGCTCGGCTTTTTCTAATCACGATGTGACGATTACATTGGCGACGCTAAATGTACGTGGGCTTTCTGCCAAACGGCGGCAAAAGCAGCTTTACCGCCTGATTATAGAACAAGATCGAGACATCGTCGCTGTACATGAAACTAAAGTAGAGAGTGAAGAGCGCGCTGAGCGAATGGTACTGCCTTTCACGAGACTGTTCGATGTGTGCGTTTGTCACGCGGTGGGTACATCTGCAGGGTGCCTCTTGTTAATCAGCAGAGCCTTAATGCGAAAGTTGAGTCCGCTACTACTTGCGAGGCGCGTCATTTTATTATATGTTTTTTATCCTTACCAAGACAAAAATGGAGAGTAATTTGTGTGTACGCTCCCACTGTGACTCAAGATCGAAAGGAGTTTTTTGGAAAACATGATGTGTATTTGAAATGCGAACGTAAACTAATTTTGGTCGGGGATTTCAACTGCGTTTGTTGAGTATGAGTAAATCAAGTTTGAGGCCATACAGAGATTCAAGCACTGATGTTCTAATCGATATGGGGTGAAGGCTCAGCTAGAAGACGTGGGAGAATGTCTTTGCAGTGGAAAAGGGGTTACGTTTACCCACTCTCAGCATTCAAGCCATGCTAGACTTGACCGAGTATACGTGTCTTCTAAAATCATTCTTTCGTGCCATGATTACAGAGTTGCACCTGTTACGTTCAATGATAATTGTTTGGTTTTATTCTCAGTGGGTAAACATAAAAGGAATAAAAAACATTTCTCGGACCTCTGTAAAATTATAGTAAAGTTATAAATGATGAAGAGTTTAATCGCGTTTTTCTAGAGGGCATAGAAGGCTTAGCAAATAGAACAATTGAATCCTGGGGACATAAGTGGGAATTATTTAAACAGACCATTAAACTGAAAGCACTTGAGAGAGCCAGTATCCTGAAACATGCTGAAAAGAACTTGAAGTGCGCTTGCGTGAAAACTTGCAACATTTAGTAGCGGAAGAATGTACTCAGGCTGGAAAATTTCAGGGCGATAAACAGAACTAAACAAAAGGTAGAGTTGATAGACCAAGAACGTTATCGCGGAGCATTGATTCGAGCTCGAGCAGAAAACTTGGTAGCGGGAGAAATTCCAACAAAACTAGCTCTTGGAGCTGAGAAGAGACATGCCTTTAAAAGTGAAATAAGAAAAATAGAATATAAAGGAAGAAGGTACCACACGAAAGAAGCAATAGCCGGTGCGTTTTTAGAATATTACAAAAACTTATTCACACCAACCCGTGTACACGCAGACCGTTTTAATACTGATTTCGTTTCAATAATTCCAAGACTTGATGAGGACAGGAAGAAAATTTTAGAATTGCCTATAACAGAGCGAGAAGTTGAAAACGCAATTGATAAGTTAAACATTGCAAAGTCTCCAGGACCTGATGGCCTGAGTGCTGCAGTGTACATGGAATTGAAACACGTAATTTCACTATTTTGAGGGAGGTATTTACCAAGGCTTTTATATGTAAACAACTTCTACCATCGTTCTTGTCCGCCCACACGGTCTTAATACCTAAAACAAAAGATCCCGCGAAGCAAGAAGTGTTACTGCATATAGACCAATTAGTCTAATAATGTTGACTATAAAATACTGATGAAAACGCTGGCCAGAAGACTCCGGACAGTTATGACAAACTAGTTGGGTCCCACCAAACTTGTGGCATAAAGGAAGAGAAAATAATGAAGGAAGGAAGGAGGAATGAAAGAGGAAGGACGGGAGGTTAGCCAGTTCTCAGACCAGCTGGCCACCCTGTACTGGGGAAGGGGGTAGGGGGGATAAAAGATTAGAAGAAAGAGACGTTGTAAAAAACTGGAGAGGGAAGGTCATCAGACGATCCACGGACGATGCCTACAGTGTGTCTCTAAGACACTTGCCCACAGAAAGCGCAATCAGCGCTCTCAATGCCTTGCTTGCAGAGGACGGTCTCGGCCAGTGTCCTACAACCCTTTTTTCCGACAATTGGTGATTGTCTAGTCTATCTAAAGCCTTCGACAGTTTTTCTTGGCACGCTGAAGCGAGGGCACTCGCAGAGATGATGAGAGAAAGCCTCTGCGCAGGCCACAGTTGTCACATGTCGGGCTGCTGGCCATTCTGATTCGAAACGAATAAGCATTCGTAAAGGCACCCCAATCACAGACGGCACAAAAGTGTCTCCTCAGCTCTGGTTATTCCTGATGGAAGACGGAGCTGTAGGTGTGGGTCCAAACTATGAAGGTCGGACGTTGGTGCATGCCGGTGGATTCCACTGAGCGAGTGTCAGTTCTCGTGCAAGTGATCGAAGCCTTGCAGTGGCGTCCGTTCTTGATAATGGTATAGCTGCACAAGGGGCATCATTATGAGCAGATCGGGCTGCTTCATCTGCACGGTCCGTTTCCATGAATTCTGCAATGGCCTGGTATCCATTGATACGCTATGTCATGTTGTTTCTCTATAGCCCGGTGATGAAGCAGTCGTATTTGAGCAATTACCTGTTCGTTTGGTTCATGACGATATGGCGAGGCAATGTCTTGGATGGCTGCTTGGATTCGGATGAGATTAACCATGTCTGTTGCGGGTTCTTTTAACTAGGAACTCGGAGCGGCACGAATGGCGGCGAGTTCTGCCGCCGTGGATAATGTCAGATGCGAGGTCCTGAACTTTATTGGGATGAATTTTCTCCGGAATCACACTGCGCCTGTTGAACATGTTGAAGTGACCGACCCTCCGTGTAAATGTGAATGCATCCACTGTGCTTCTCATGCAGAAACAGTAATGTTGTTTGTTTTAGTGCCAATTGCAAATTTTTCTTCTTTTGCATTCCGGGGATGGTTATCAGGGCTCCCAATGGAGTGTAGACACCACAATCGTAATGATGGTCTTGCTGCGTGCGTGAAGTTCGTGGAATCACCGTGCGATGTGGGGCGATAATAGAGCAGAACGCAGAGCATGGCCTTGAAGTTGAAGGGAGGCGAAATGATGCGATTGAATCCGGGTGGCATGTCGTATGTGAGTTCTTAAAGCATCGACCCGAATTTAGGTTGTGGTAGGATGTTCATGAGAGATTGCGACAGTCGCTGCTGAGGATGCGCATCTCAGAAGCCCGAGGCATATTCTCAGTGCTTGAGCTTGTAGATGGAGGATGCGTACATTTGTTATGCAGGCCTTGCCAAGCACAGGTAGGCTGTAGCGCATGAAGCCAAGAAAACGTGCAGCATACAGTTGAAGCATGGCTCGTACCGAGGCACCCGTGATTTTCCCGCAAGAAACCTTAGGACGGGGGTGATCATGGTCAGTTTCTTCTTCATGTAAGCGATATCAGGGCTCCAAGACAAGTCACGATCTATTATAACTTCCAGGAAATGGTGGGTCTTTGATAGCTGATCTTGTGTCGATTAATTCTGATGCGTTATGACGTCATTGTCTTGTGCGTAAACGCAACCAGTGAGAATTTCTCAGATGACAGCTCCACTCGTCTTGAAGGTAGTTTGACATCAGTGTAGCCACTGTCTGAAGCCTGGCTCGTACGTGTAGACGCGCGACACCTGATGCCTAGATGCAGATGTCGTCCGCGTATATCGACAGATGTATGGAGTGTGGCAGGCCGTCCACGAGGCCGATGAGCACAAGGTTGAAAAGTATGGGGCGTAGGACCCACCTTGAGGTACACCGCGATAAGTATGATGGTGCCTTGTTGCACCCTCTTCTGTCTGAGCGAAAAAGGTTCTGTCCTTCAAATAGCTGTAGATCTATTGGTAAACGCGGCCTCCCAATACAATGATGCCTAAGTCGTACAGGGTGATTTCATGTAGTTCATTGTCATATGCAGCCTTAATATCCAAGAAAAGTGCCGCTCATAATTTATTTAGGTTTTTCTGCTGTTGTACAGACGTGACAAGATCAACAACATGTTTATGGAAGACCGTCCGCATCGAAAACCGGTCAAAGCATTGGGGTATATATTGTTATGTTCCAGGTACCACTCCAGGCGAGTCAGCATCGTTTCTTCATCACCTTTTCAAAACAGCTGGCAAGCGCGATGGGGCGATAGGAGGCCATGTCCAGAGGCGATTTGCCTGGTTTGAGCAGGGGCACAAGGCGGCTGCACTTCACGAAAGAGAAACCAAACCGTTGCTCCACGAGTCATTGTATACAGCTAGAAGGGCACGCCGAGCTGTTTGTCCTAGGTTAGCAAGGGTCATGTAAGTGACTCTATCGGGTCCAGGCGATGACGAGCGCTTGCATGCTGCCAGTGCTGCCTGAAGCCCCTCTAGAGAAAACATATTGTCCATCCGAGTGTCTCTGGACACGGGCGCGTTTCGTAGGTTACTCATGTTGATCCCAGACCCTTGTTTGCAACCCTGGCAGAAGTCTTCTGCGACATCCATTTCATGTCGGCTTCAGTGGAGAGCATGGCATTTGAACGGACGATGCTGTTGTGGCAATGTTCGTAGGCCGCGGATTATTCTCCATATTTGCGAAAGAGGTTTGTGGGGATCGAGCGACTCGCATAGTGACTTCCATCGTAGCGACTGTAGTGCATTGATTCGACGTTGAATCATCTTTTGTAGAGTCTCGCTTCCCTCAAGTCGTAGATGGATTTCGTGTGCCTATAATGTCGTTCAGCGCGACGACGCATTGCTCGAAGTCGCTCCAACTCCACCTCATAATTGCAAAAATCTGGCAAAGGTCCGCAATTAAACGTTTCCTCTTGGATAGCGGCCTTCATTATACCTTCTAGGCTTTCAAGAGAACCTTCTTGGTTTCTCTCGCATTGCTTCTCTGTGGATGATCTGTACTTTGACCAGTCTATCCGTAAAGCGGGCGTGATTTGCGACTTGCTTAGCCCCTTTATCTTTATATAGGTGGGGATGTGGTCACTGCAATACGTTTCATTGTCCTGAAACCACTGCACTTTGGTACTTGGGCTACTTGACACAAAAGTTAGGTCGAGACAGCTACTATATGTCACACCCCGTAAAAACGTGGGAGGGCCGTCATTTAAACAGTATAGTTGGTGGTCAGATGCAAAAGAGGACACATTTCTTCCCCGACGGTCCATGTTCTGGCTTCCCCACAGCGGGTGATGAGCGTTAAAATCACCGGTAATAATCCATGGCCCAGGTGTCACTGATATAATAGCACCTAATCTTGCTGGGTCGAAGCGGCCTGAGAGTGAAAATAAGAAAAATAATGACCAACATAAACATAGCACGATCAATCCTAGATAGTTGTGACGCTATGCATCTCAATTGTGCCATGCTTCAAATTGACCTCGAAAATGCATTTGACCGCATGCCACACGACTTGCTCCTTCATTACTTGAGCACATTACCGTAGAGAGTTTGATTAGCGACGAAGTGCGCATGGCTTACACAGGATGCACGACCAGAGTGGTAATAAATAAAACTGCGGGTGAGCGTATACCTGTGCTGTGGTCAGTGAGACAGGGGTGCCCAGTATCGCCCCTGCTTTTTGATATTTTTATTGAACCTTTCTGTTTAAGTGTAATTAATAACACTGCAATAAGCGGCTTTCAATTGCATAAAGCTGAGGTAGGCCTCCTTGCATACGCAGACGACATTGCAGTTTTCTGTACAAATTATGAGAGTATAATGCATGCTGTAAATGCCGTGAAAAATTTTTGCCAGGCGAGTGGTAGTGCCGTGAACTGGGATAAGTGCCTTGGCTTCTGGCATGGGGAATGGGACGTCCCGCCATGAATATTTCTAAACATTAAATGGCAGGAAACACCAGTGAAGTATCTAGGAGTGCCGCTGGAGTTCTATCGCGACAGTGTACTGTATTGGAAAAAAGAAACACAGGCACTGTGCAATGATGTGGAAACATGGAAAGGCTGGGGTAATTCGATATTCGCACGGACCACAACGTGCAACTAGTTTCGGGTGAGCAAGCTGTGGTACATAATGCAGGTTTGCACTGCCGTAGAATAAGTGTACAGAAAATACACAGAGTATTTGCAGTTTCGTTTGCATGTATGGGAAATATCAAGCCGCACAAACCTTTTCAGAAAAGTTAGAGATGGCGGGCTCGGATTAGTTCATTTGTGCATAAGACAACTTGTCAATCGTTTTCTTTTCTGCATGATGTAGATGACCCTTTTTGAGAACTGTTATTCAACTAAGGTTATGTAGAGTGCTGCCGGGATTTCTCGTATCGTCATCAAATACGCAATGACCAATACAAGGGTATTTAAAGGAAGTTGTTTCGTCTTTCCACTTTTTGTCAGTGAAATTTTCGTTGGAGTATCTGGCTGAAGTACACGTAAAAACTTTATGAAGACCTTGTCGATGTTTTACCGTCTGTACCATTGTCCCGTCAGCTATGTGCAGGCCCAGGACAGTATGTTTTGAAACGTGTTAAAATAATGCTTGTAGCGCCAGGGGTCAAAACTTTTTTCTTTAAGTTACATACTGGTACCTTACCAGTTAAAGCTTGGTTGTAGGATAAGGGAATATTCGTCCCATGAAGCACAAATTGCCACTTGTGTAATATACCGGAAACAATTGAACATGTGTTTATAGATTGCTGGAGTGGGGTCTTTTCTGGGACATATTGCAAAGAACCTTGAAAGAAGAATTACCGTTAAGTACTCACTATATCCGTTCCTTTCGGTTGAAAAACGAGGCAGGTGTACCTTATGACTTAATCATGCTTCCGGGCCTGCACATTATATGGAAAACCTGATGTGCCTTTGAAAACGCGGATGCAGAAGTGCTATCTGTGCGCCAATCTTTTGCGAATGTGTGTGCCATTTCCTTGAATACTGAAGAGCCAAGAGGATGTACCAGACTGGATGGGGCGCATTGAGCAATTGTTACGACTGCCCAAGTATTGATCAATAGTCAGATAAGAGCTGACGGTACCTCAATAAATTCTGTGGGTGTATTTTGTGATGCACTTATGTAAAATGTCAACAGTCTTCATTGGAAGGCAATAGAGGAAAAAAAAACTGGCGTGGCGTAGTGGGTAGCGTACTCGCTTAGAGATGACGCGGTAGCGAATTCAAATCTCGTCAACGAATATTCTTTTCAATTTTACTTTTATTTGTATTGTGAATGCGCGTTATTTTACTTATATCTTTGTTATTCAGGGCTAATCGGCACACCGTTCCCCTGGAAAGCCATTTTGTGCAGAATACTGGGACGCTGCCGCTCTAACGTCCCAGTACCTGCGCTGGGAGGTGCTGGTACTAGCGCCATACTGGGCCATAATCAGGTGGTACCCAGTGGCGCTGGTTTTTGCAATAGGGAATGTCAGCCCTTTTGGAAGGAGGCTGGCTGGAAAAAATAAAGATCAACTGGAGCGCAGTATACAGCTTGTACGAGAAAACACCAGTTGAGCTCATGGTAGATATTCAACATAACGGGTTTGCCGACGTATTCGAGAGTCCACGGGAATCGTCAGAAACTTCTCGTAAAAAAGGGGGTTCAACGAGTATTCGTTAACGCACGGGCGGTACAGTTTTCTATCAAGCATGAGGTAGCAAAAGAGTTAGACAAGCTCGCGCAGGCTGTAATACTGAATGGGGCCACGAAAAGTGACTTGGTAAAGGCTTTGCTGGTGGCTGCAAAGACAGATGGCACAGGAATAAGGTTAAGCGGCGACTACAAAGATACGGCGGGTCCTGTGCTGAAAACGGGCCATTATCTTTTTTCACTGCCCAAAGATTTGTATTCCATGCTCACCGGAGGCAAAGCCTCTTCGTACTATTTCTATCGCAAGCCTCTCAACAGGTACCACTTGCTGACGAAAGCAAAGCGTTGTTAAAGGTCAACACACGTTTGGATTTATGTCAGATTCCGCCTTGCCATATGGCATCTGCAACACTCCTGCAATCTTTCAATCATCAATGATTGAAGTCCTCAAAGGTATTTTAAAAGTTGGCTGCTATTGATTACGTCATCGTTTGGGTGATAACGTAGACAGTCAACAAAGCGTGGGCAAGGTGCTTCAACGGAAAGTAATGCACAGCATGATATCACCGTAAAAGATCAGAAGTGTGAATTTTAATTAGTCCTTCGTTTATCTTTGCACAAAGTTACGGCAGATGGTTTTTTTTGGAACAGCTGGAATGTTAAGCCCATTGGAGGTACTTCAGCAAAGTATCGTAACCGAACAGCGAGCTTTCTTGGGCGTACTGATTTCTACGGAAGGTTACCAAAGACTCGGCTACAGTCGCTGCAGGAATGTGTGACTGCTCAAGAAATATATATCTGGTGACAATACTGGGCGGCGACCGCGTGGCGGATAGAACGCATGGTAGATACAAAACAATAATGAGCTACGACGATAGTTATAGCGCGAGAACAAAAAGACGACACAGAGACAAGAAGGACATGAAAGACACGAAACTGTCCTTCTTGTCTCTTCTGTGTCCTTCTGTTCTTCTTGTATTGTGTCGTCATTTTGTTCTCACGATATAACTATCGTCATGCCATACCAACTAGCCCAAGCTGCCACACTATTGATGAGCTAGTCTGAATTGTTTTCTTTCGATAGAACATTCAACTTGAACACAAGCATACAAAAACCGGCGAAAAACATTCGCGGGGCGAAACGTGACAACTCTATTCCGCAGTCAAATCCATTAATAATATTATAAATTAAAGTATGAATAAGAATATAGTAAATAATATCATTAATAACTCTGTTATTATTTATCATTATCATTATTCATTATTATTATTAACATTATTATACATTGTTATATTATTATTATTATATTATATTATTATATATTATTATTTATTATTTTTATTATTATTATTATATTATTATTATTATTATTATTATTATTATATTATTATTAG
>NW_023613651.1:0-50844 GCF_013339725.1 Rhipicephalus microplus
CTACAAGGAAAAACGTAATGTCATTATAATCATCACCTAAAGCAAAGTTAAAATGGTAAATCCTAGTAAGCAGTAGCCTCTGAAAGGCCATACCTGCAGTAAAATGTGCAACAAGCCCATGGCTGACAAGCTTTTGGGATCGTCCGATAAACTAATGAACTGTGCAAAGTTTTAAGCAGGAATATAAAAGAACAACCTATGCTTTTGGTAAGGACGTCCATGTGATTACGTGAATGTCCCACAAAAAAAAAAATTGGATAGAAACAAGTTAATTAAATTGAGGCCCATCAGTAAAAAAACCAATAAAGAAAAATAAAATAAAAAGCACCGCTTAAGTGCTTTGTACAAACGGTTAACCAGCGAAGTTTAAATGTGCGGCCCCAGTGTTTATCACGAGCTGGGATCTATTGAAGGGCCTTCGGTTGTAGCTTTGGATTTCTCTATCACTACAATCAAGAGATACGTGCTTTAATCTTAGTGTTCGGTGACATGTGCCTTAATCTTTGTGCTTGGCGACATGAACTTTAAATGTTGCTACAGAAACCTTAAGGAAATTTATTGGTACTGACTGATGCTGCCGCAGGTATCCTTCTTCGCTAGCAATCCAGAAAGCTTTCGCCTGGTTAGCCTCCCCGCCTTTCACTTTAGCTTTCTCTATGCTGACAAAACCTGAAAAGATGCTAGTGCGGGGGCCTTTTTAAGATAGCGCCCTCTACTATCGCTTCTTCGTTCTGAAGTGTACCTGTGGTAACGGCCGATCTTGGTGCCAGAAATCCGTGCCGTTCCTGGTGGTTTCTACGCACTCACGGATCGCCACATTCTCGCACCTTGCGCGGAATACACGGCTTCGTAAGCAAGGAGTCTCACCTGCCATGTTGTGAGGCCTGTCGTCCCACCAACCACAAAAGCCGCATGTTCTTTTAACGTGACTGTCGTGCGAGCGTCCTAGAACGAATACAATCGATCCGCCATGTATAATTACGCCATCGCTCGGTCGAAAAAAAAAACAAAAAACTGGAACAATCAAACGCAGCGGGAAAAAAACTCACGATGGTGTACGTGACGAAGCCGGGGATGTCTTCGTCGCTGTTCACACCTCCGAGTTTCTCGGCAAAGTGGACGTACAGGCTGTCTGTGATCTCGACATTTTTTTCTTCTAGCTGCGAAAGCGAGGGTGATTCTGCGGTTAGCCAGGAGTCGCCGGAGACCGCGATGTCAGTCGTTGGCGAGCCGTCGTACCTTGTTGATGAGACACTTGAGGAAATTGATTATGTACGCCGGCCTCGGCGGGTAAGCTAACGCAGTAGGATGGAGAACTGTGCGGTCGATCAACGCTTCCTGAAATTCCTGCGTCAGTAGTTCCCTCGGCACCGTATCCTGCATGCGCGAATGTTACGAGGATTCGTAAGCGATCATTTGTGCGAGTTGTACCAACGAGTTACATCATAGAACTGTGCGATGAACTTGTCTATCACGCATATGGCGAAGTTTGAGTCATTGAAGAAGTCGATCGCCACCGACTTACCAGCAATTTCCTCAGTTCGGCGACCGGAACGCAGGCGAGGAATAACGTCGAAATAGATCTCAACGTTTTTTCAGTCATAGTTGGGCAACCGAGAGTACTGATCGTCATAAAGAATGGGTGACACTCGAAGCCATTCCGGAGATCCGAAAGCAAGGATCAACAAATACACGTGCTCTCTCTTTAACGAGGCAGGGTTGCCAGAAGCAGCCAAAACAGTAGCCAACTAGCAGTCGTTATTTTATTTCGGAGCCAGAAAAGCAGCCAAACGTGATTTTAGTTTAGCTAAAGTTATCACTGCACCGTGGTTCTTAAAAATACAAAATATACACCAAAGCAGTGTTTATCGCATCTAAATAAATAAATAATTAATTCAGATGACTACCTACATAACGCATTGCAGTTAGAGTGGATAATCGAGTTCACTTTTGCCAGCATGCCCCGCGATAGAGTGAGCAAAAGTGTTTCGTATTTCGCAGTAACCGTAAGGCAGCATTTTTTAATCACTTTAATGGAGAGCGCTTGTAACACCTTTCAGACGTAGTCCAAGTTTAATGCTTCTGCGTAGGAATATTTAGAGAAAACAAGAAGTTTCATTGCCTTGTCTGCAATGTCTTGCATGGAATTAGCCCCCGACGGACCCCGCTAGGTTTATATTTCAATACGGAATTCCATTACTGGAATATCGGATGGACGGATGGACGCTTCGCCCAACTCATCATCGTTCACTCCGTGGATATGTCGCCATCGCAGCATATGTTGTGCTTTCATCCGTCCGTCCGTCTATTCGTTTGTATGCCTGGCCATCCGTTCGTTAAGCAGCGTCAACTAAACGAAATCGTCAACTAGGATGAATGATTGCTAGCTATGAGCGTCCCCTTTATAACGGGGCGGTGACACGTATACTACCAGGCTCACAAGAAAAAAAGATCAACACATTTTCTTTATGTTGGCCTAATGCCTTATCTACTTCGATTAAATCGATCTTATTATAACAAAGAAAATATAAATTTATGTTCCATTTCTCTGCTCTTCAGGTAGAATGACCACATTTTCCCACTATTTCTGTCCTTTATCTTTACTTTTCTGCCACCACTACTCTAACCGTCCCTTACTTGCTTCTATCGCAGACGTGTTCAGCTTTCCATGTTCGTCCCTAAAACCCAAAGCCTCATGTAGGCTTGTACCCACACGTATACCTAGATGGATATCGCCGCATTCAATCAGAACATGTTCCATCGTTTATTTAGCTCCCCCGACAGCATGTACATGCTTCTTCTTCATTGAATCTCGCTTTATGACTACGTGTTCTAAGGCAACCCAATTTCACTTCGAACAGTAAAGCGCTTCCCCTTGAGTTATCATAAAACGTATCCCGCCATATTTCGTTCTTGCCTTTTCGGTAGTAACTGAGAGCCCACTTCTTTTCCATCGCTGTCGTCCAATAAATACTCTCCACCTCTTTGAATTTTCTCTTAATGCTACTTGTTGCCATATATCGCCCACATTGCCAGCCGCATATTTACTGGTGAGCCTCCTATAGCTATTTTTCCCCTCTTTGTGTCCACGCTCTTCCTATATAAATACCTGAACGCATTTTGTGCCTATTTGCTCTCCTTCATCTTCCTAAGTCTCTCTTCAAATCTCATTTTGCACTGGGCTTCCTTTACTTCAAAGCCTGTCCATTCCATATCCCCCTTTACAGCCTCAAACGTCGTCTTCCCGTGAGCGCCCACGACGAGGCGTCCCACAGTAATTTGATTTACATCCATTCCTGATTGCACCTATGACTTCATGCACACCACTGAGTTCCCAAATCTAAGCCCTGGAACCATTACGCCTTTCCACATACCTCGAAGCACTTCGTACCTATTGTATCCCCATAACGCTCTGTGCTTTTTTATTGCAGCATATCCTCTTTCCCTTTGCTGCCGATGTTTTTTTCCTGTACCTCCATAATCGGTATCCCTCATTTACCCATACTCCCTCGGAAGTACTTGTACTCGCTTACCCTCGGCGTTTCTAGGCCCTGTATTGATGAGACCGCCTGGTCTTCGTGATCATTGAACACCATCAATCCACATTTTGTGGCACTAAATCCTGGTCCTAGAGTACCGCCTTCCCTTCTGCATATCTGCCAGCCGCTGTATATCGTCTTGACTGTCCGCAAATGGGATAATATCGTCTGCATAAAATAGACCTGCAAGCTTCTGTTCAACCTTCGCGCCCGCCTGTTTGTGTGACAGATGAAACCTAATACCTTCTAGCGCTTTTTTCCATCCTCACCATGAACAGCATGGATAACAGTGGAGACAGGACATCCCTGTTTCAGCACCTTGTTAATTTAAATGCTGTAATTGCTACTTATTCCTTCCCATTCTATGCAAACCATATTTTATCGATATACCTCTCTCAAAAGCTGTGTACAGTCGCCACCTATGCCCACTTCCTTCGATATCCACAAAATTTCCTGATTAACGTTGTCATACGCCCCAGAGATGTCCAAATAAGCTTCTTACAAGGGCCCGTTTTATATTTTAGATATTTATATACACCGACTAAGAGCAAACAGGTTATCGTCTAACCACCCTGTTGTGTTCTGGGTTTTCGGTTTCGGTTTCGTATTGACATGTGAGGATGCCAGGGGGCGCCGCTCTGGCATCTAGGATAAGGTCTCATCTAGGGACCTTAATCTAGGATTTCAAGGCGACTGTAAAATAAAGACAGTGTGTGTTAGGTAACCGTGGAGTGCAGTTGTTGGGCTTTCTTTCGGCGCTTCGCGCCAACCCGCGTGTTCGGGCTGGTCGGTGTCCCCGCCGGCCGCGTACGTCTCCGTCGGCCGTCTTCTGCTTCGTCGGGACCAGCCAGCCCCAACACAGATATGGCGACGAGGACCTGTAAGAACCCATTTCGTTCACCGTGTTCGTCTTTTTCTTGCTTCTAATGGACCTACCCTGCTAACCCTAGACGCTCTTTGTGCTCAGCAAGGTGGCTACTGCGTGCTTCGTCGCTTCATTCCTTCTTCATTTAGCTACGCCGCCTCTGTCGTCTTCTCAAACAGTGTACTGGCGTCAATTTCGTCTCGTCTGCACATCTCCATTCTTCTTGCTTGAAATGGCGTCTCCTATTCCACCTCCCCTATTTCTTCATTCGCCCGGAGACCCGCCACTGCCGTGGGCGGACTGAAATTGGTGTTCCAGGCCTACGCAGACGCGGTCGGGGAGGACGCCAGCAAGCCCGAGCGTCGCAAGGCCCTGCTGCTCAACGCTTTGGGCCCTGCCGGGTTAAAGCTCTTCTATACTTTGGACGCCACCAACGCGTCGCCGGCGCCAGCGTCGGGCGATGCCTTCAAGAATGCTGTTGCTCTTTTCGATGAGCATTTTAAAGATGTTTCGTGCGATTATCTCGCACGCGTGAAATTCCAAGAAAGGCGACAATTGCCTGGTGAGCCAGTCGCCGAGTTCATTACTTCTCTTCGAACGCTCGCCGCGTCGTGCGGCTTCGGCGTGCTCGAGGACGATATGATCCGCCATCAGCTTTTCACCGGGGTAACCTCGCAAAACGTCCGCTGCCGCATGCTTCAAAGGGCTCCTCGATTTCATTATCCGAAGCCCTCTCGATTGCGCGAGAGGACGAGCTTATTTGCTCCCAGTTGGAGCAATTCGCTCCGCATCCAGTGCAGCAACTTTCTGCTGCGGGGGGCCAAGGCGGCGGCTCTTCGTTTCACGGGACGCGCCAACATGGCGGCCCTTCATCTTCGTCTCGGCGCGGCGGCCAACATGGCGGCCCCTCTGCGTCACGGTGGCGAGGAAGCCGGCAATATGGCGACCCCATTCCGCCAAATTCTGGTTTTCAGGAACAGCACCGAGCTCCTAATTCGCGTTCGCAATTTTCTTCTCCAAGCGCAACCGCGCATTGCTTTCGTTGTGGATCGGCTCAGCATTTAGCCAATTTTGCGCAGTGTCCCGCGAGAAACCACACTTGTCTTGCGTGCGGAAAAATCGGACATTTTCAGTCCGTATGCAATTCCCGTCCAGCAATCTTCCGGAACCAGTTTCTTCGTCCGCTCCTTCGAGCACTGCACAAACCAATACGGTCACTGTTTTAAATGTGGATGGCCTCCACACTACGTCCGAGCCCAGCATCGTAGTTTCAGTGGGCCATGTGCCCTTGTCATTTCTCGTGGACACTGGTGCATCAGTCTCTTTAATCAGTGCCGCTGACTTTCACAGTCATTTTTCCAACATTCGGCTTTTGCCTTCACACGTCGTTCTACAAACATATTCCAAAGGAACGATTGATAATTTAGCTCCATTTACAGCTCAGGTCTCTTATTGCAGTCGCACTGCTTCCATTACTTTTTATGCAACAGCCAATGGCAGCTCACTGTTGGGACGTGATGCCATCAGGGCTTTCTCCATCAACGTCGGTGCGTCTATGACGTGTGCTCAAGTCGACGTCCAACATGATCTTCCGGCCAACGCGCCTTCTGAATTCCACCACCTGTTCACCCGTCAACTGGGGTGTGCGTGGTTTTGTGCATGAAGTGATGGGTCGACCAGGTGTGTGCCCTGTGCGTGCCAAGCTGCGCCGCATTCCTCTTCTTCTCCGTGAGCAAGTCTCTGCGGAACTGTCTCGCCTTCAAGCCAGCGGAATCATCGAGCCTGTCTCTGCTTCCGACTGGGTTTCTCCACTGGTCGTCATCAAGAAAAAGATGGATCCCTTCGACTATGCGTCGACTTACGAACCGAACAAGGCAATCGTCGTAGACGGGTTTCCACTTCCTCACATTGAAGAACTGCTTCATCAGCTCTCCGGAGCGGTATGTTTCTCCAAGCTGGACCTCGCGTCCGCTTATCACCAAGTTGAACTTTCTGAGTGCAGTAGAGACGTGACCACATTTGTATCGCACGAAGGCTTGTTTCGGTATCGCCGCGTGTGTTTCGGGCTTGCATCTGCCCCTGCAGTGTTTCAGAAAATGATGTCAATTATTCTTAAGGGTTGTAATGGCGCCATTTGTTACTTGGATATTTTGGTGTGGGGACGTACTCGCGAAGAGCACGATGCTAACTTGCATACTGTTCTCAACTGCATCAGTGAATGTGGTATGAAACTTAATAACAAGTGCATTTTTTCTGTGAATGAGTTACAATTTCTAGGACATAATGTCAGTTCCCGCGGCTTGACACCTGTTGAATCTAAAGTTCAGGCCATTGTCAATGCCCCACGGCCTACTGAAGTTGAAACCTTGCAATCTTTTTTAGGTCTTGTTGGTTATTATGCCAAGTTTGTTCCTCACTATGCTGATGTTGTTGAACCACTGCGTACTCTACTTCGTCAAGCACAGCCTTTTAACTGGTCAGCTGAAGCTGAGGAGAGCTTCATTCAAGTTAAGTCAATACTGGCCTCAAAGCCAGCTGTTAGTATTTTCAATGAGAAGCTTCCCATCGTCATCACGAAGGATGCGTCCGATGTTGGACTGGGAGCAGTGTTTCAACAACTCAGAGATGATCAGCTGATCACTATTGCTTTTGCATCTCGTACATAACCCCTGCTGAACGCAGATATTCAGTAAGAGAGCGTGAAGCTCTCGCTTGTCTTTTTGCCTGTGAGAAATGGCATGTATACTTGTGGGGCCGGCACTTCACATTACGTACAGATCACCAAGCACTAGTTGCTCTTCTTTCTGCAGGATCTGAAGGCCGCCGCCCCATTCGCATTTCCCGTTGGTGTGCCAAACTCATGTATTATAATTTCAGTGTTCAACATTGTAAGGGTTCTAATAACGTGGTTGCTGATGCACTGTCGCGCCTTCTTCTTCAGATACCGGTAACTGAAGAGCGGGATGAGGGAGTTCTTTCATTAGTTACTTCCTGCATTACTAAAGCCGAGCTTCGGGCAGCTACAGCTGCAGATTCCACTTTGTCTCAAGTTCTCAAATATTCACGTGAAGGATGGCCTTCCAAAGGTGCTCTTGCTTCTGAATTCTTGCCTTACTTCGCAGTCCGACAGGAACTGTCTTGTGTCGAGGACTTGCTTTTCCGCGATGAACGCGTGATTCCCCCTGCTTCTTTCCGTAACAAGCTAATACAGCTTGCCTATGAGGCCCATCCTGGCATTGTCCGCACCAAACAGAATCTTAGAGACAGGTACTGGTGGCCAGCCTTAGACAAGCAGGTCGAGCATGCAGTTTACAACTGCCATATATCAGGCAGCTGACAAGTCTGCCAAACCTGCATTTTCTCCGTTGCAGCCAGTCCAGTGACCTGATCGGCCTTGGCAGAAACTCGGCATGGACATCATCGGTCCTTTGCATAATGTTCCGCAAAATGCCCGGTTCATTGTTTCTCTCATTGACTACTATTCCAAATGACCAGAGCTTTGTTTCACACATACGGTTACTTCTGAGGTCATCATTGAGTTCCTGTCTTCAATCTTCAGCCGGGAAGGTTTTCCTGATGCCATAGTTACGGACAATGGTCCACAGTTTCAGTCCCAACATTTCGAGGCTTTTCTTTCACAACGAGGAATTCAGCACTTGAGGTCATCAGTTTTCTATCCCCAATCAAATGGCCAAATCGAGCGCTTTAATCGCGTTCTGAAGAAACATATCCAGATCGCCCAATTAGAGCACCGTCCCCTCAAGCAAGTCTTGACTGAATGTTTAGCTTCGTACAGGTTCACACCACAAGGCACCACTGGAGTGTTTCCTGCTCAATTTCTCCACGGTAGGCAACCGCGAGTTGCTCTCGACATAGTCTCTTTGCCTCGTAACATAGCAGTGTCTTCTCCTGATCAAATTCGTACCAGGGTTTTTTCTCGTCAACAAGCAATGAAAAAGTATGTCGACACCCGTCGAGGTGCAAAGCAGTCCAAAGGTCACACTGGCAATCTAGTCAAGGTTCGTGTGCCAGGCAAGCGCCCCAAGTATCGGGGTCCTTACAAAGTCTTGGGCCAGGTTAGCCCCACTTCTTTTCGCTTAAGTGATGGTAACATCTGGAATGCTTCGCGCCTTGTTATTTTTCATGCGGATTCGCCTTCAACACCTAAAAGTCTTCCTCATCACGTTCCGCCCACGCCTATCAACTACGCATCAGACTGTTACATGTGGCCTCCATGTACAGGCATTTCTTCTTCAAGGGGGGAGGAGTTACCAGGCGGTGTCGCTGGTTCAAGTACACCAAGTCATACCGTTCACTTCGAACCTTCAAATACGGCTGAGACCGTTGAACCGGACTTCAGTCCGCAAAATTCTTCCAAAGCTCATGCTGCGAGCTCTGATGAGACCGCAAATTTTAACGCTCGTTCAGAGCCTTCACAATCTTCCACTGATCTTGATGTGTCACATCAGAGCAGAAGTGACCAAGGTGCAGAGACACCTGATTCTACACCCAAAAGGGCCCGCCCTAAGCGGAAGCGGCAGAAGCCCCGTCGGTTCGAAGACTATGTAATGTAGAACTCTTGTTCCGAACAGTTGTGTACATTTTTTTTGTTTGTCAGTGCATTTTCAGGACTCGTAGTGTGGGAGTTCGGTGTGCCGTGCTCCGAATTTTCATGTGTTCTAACGTACATACCTTGTATATACTTTTGTATCGATCATGTATAAATATAAACAGTATATAGGTGAACATTTTTCGAGGAGGGGATGGTTGTTGTGTTCTGGGTTTCGGTTTCGGATTGACATGTGAGGATGCCAGGGAGCGCCGCTCTGGCATCGAGGATAAAGCCCCTATATTTTGGAAAGTAGCGACTTTCTTGGATCTTTTCCGCCGTTTCCCTTACCCGCCACTTCCCTCCTCGCACACTCTCTCAGGATGGGAGACGACAAGGCTTCCGCGGGCCCTGATTGGCTGCAGGGAGCGAAACGTCACCGTGACGTCTCCGCCCCTCGTCGAGTGGGGGCCAAACTTGTTTGCCTTTTTCTTTTTTTTCCGCTGGTCGCCATTTGCCGCCCTGTCGCCACGGCGACTTTCAGCGCGCACTTGCTTCTTCGCGCTTGTTTTTATCATCGCAATGCCGTTTTGCTGCGCCTATCAATGTAATAGCAGAAGCGAAAAAGGATTCTCGCTGTTCAACATTCTGTGGGGAAAAAGAGATGCCAAGCGCAAGAAGCAGCGGCTGCTCAATATCGGAAGAAAAGACTTTGCGCCTACCAAAAAGACTTCTTTGTGTGAGGTAAACTATAATTTTTGGTATTTCCCCGCCGGCACGAGGAGTTCATAGAATGTGGTGAATTCGCTCTTTCACATTCACAGCTATTTCTATTTTTTGCAAAACCAGGCTTCTCTTTTTGTTTGCGGAGAAGCGGTCGGGACACCGCAAAGTGAGGTACAGCAAAATGCGCGCCTCTGCATCGATTGCAACTTTAATGCGGATTTAAGATAGCTTTCTTAAAATATACATTTATTTTCCCCTCTCTATTGGTCTGTAACGACGTGCTATTTCGGTAGAATTTTTTCCACGTGTCTTTAAAAATTGCTGCAGAGCTGTATTTTGTTTTAGACATTCTGTAAAGAAGTTTTTTTATAGTAAACAAAAAGCCGCTTACTGTAATATGTTAGTCATGTCCAGCAACACGTACTTTTTCAATATCGCAGTATTTAAATTTGTATTTTGTATATATACTTGGGTTGCCCATTCGTGAGGAACCGGTTAAAGCTCATGTGCAAATATGAACTTCTAAATCACAACAGGACGACATTGAGGCTATCATTCAGCTCTTTTTTTTCTTTTTTGCAAATCGGAATGGGTCAAAACCAATACCTGAGAAGTGTTCGGAATACCACAGTTTCAAATAATCGTATTATTGTTTTGCAGCTCCATTTTACTGAAGATCAGTTCGAACCATTGATACTGCAGAGGTATGGAAAAAAGAAGTTGAAACCAAACGCCGTTCCAACTTTGTTTTCGCACCGGCCGGCTCCAAAGCAACGAAAACCTCCCGCCAAAAGATGCGAAATTTGCACACACTTGCACCAAGGTGAGCGATCTTAGGAATGACAATAACCTCTACTGATAATTTACAATCGATATGCGTTATCTTGGCGTTTTGAATTAGTGTAGCCAATATTATCCGAAGTTATTTGCGCGGATAAATGCGCGCGAGTGTCATTCAGTGCATGACTTCATTGTTGCCGCAGGCAAGGTGAACTTCGGGACATGTGAGAGTAGCCGCGGTCAAGAACATGTTGCCTCGTTATCGCCTGGTTCTGCGTCCAACTCCTCAACTTCGTTCGTTGGGGAGAATATGCGGCATCCTCCTCCGCCAGTCTGTCGGTGCCGACGCAACAGACACAACTTGCAGTGATGGGTTTGGACGACGAAAGCGTAATAGCGCCTGTGGAAAGCCTGCCCGAGGTTTCTCGTAAGATTCTTGTTTTGCTGTTTGCGATTAATGTTGAAGCTCCTTCTGTTTGTTCACAGGGTTTTTATGTTAAATTTTATTTACAGCTGAAGTCCCACTAAGCCCGCAGTCCAGCAAAAGCCAGGCACACATGGACGTGGCTTTGTCAGGTGAGAAATGATAGCTTTGTTTAGGGCTTGTCGATTTTTTTTTCTGATTTGCATTCCACAGGTTCGCTTGTTCCTGTGACTTCAATTGCCAGTGACAGCACAGCTTCAGATTCAAGTAGTCCTTTGGCTACTGCAGAACTATACAAAAACCTCTAAAGCCATCTAGTGATATTATTTCCAATGACATACACACAACGCCATCTACTGAGCAATTCATAAACTAGAGGGTGGCTACATACTACTAGTACATTTACTACTACTATAGAAAAGAGAACGATCCACAGCCTAAGGACTTCGCCCCTAAAAATCCGAAGGCATGTGCTGTATCACACGGCGCGCCGCTTTGACGAAAGGGCAGTTCAGGCTTAGACCTACCGCCGCATCACGGGCTTTCTGCAAAACCCAAAAGTTGTGACTGTATGTCCGGACTCCTTCGAGCGGAGCCCCACAATTGCTGGCCGATGCTGTATCATTCACACGTACTGAAGGGCACTCTCAAAGCATGTGGTGTAAGGTGGTTAAACCACCATATTTCGTGCATGAGTTAGTTAAGCAAACATTAGGATAAAGCTTGTGGAGAAAGACAGAGTTGGGATACGTTTGCGCTTTATTTAACTTTCTAACGGGAGGTGAAAAAAATCTCTCCTGTCCGTAGCGAAGTGCTGGGTATACAGTTTTCCGCAGTTGAAATGACACTGGTTCCTGATGTTCTTCGAATTAAAATTACACGACTGCTATCAGCACCACGCCCTCTCGAACTCGCAACCACAAACTATTCTTACACCGTGGCCAGCTATGAGTCAACCTTTGCTTTTTTTTTACGCTTAAAGGTAATGCTGCTGCCCCTTGAACCCTTCCGAGTTAATTCGTTAACCGACGAGCTTTTTTAAATAGATTCCGGGGCTTCGTCAAACTGGCCGAGCTCTCCGCTACGGCTTGACGCCGTGAAAAGCATGGCGGTCCTCGCAGACTCGTCTGCGCGCCTTCTGTGTGTGAATCGCGTTGAAATATGTCGTTCGCCGGCACGTTTCGCGTGCCTACAATTTTGACCTGATGTACACGAGTGAAATGCGCGATTCTGGCTCGTCTTGAGTCTAATACGTGATAGTTTCTAGTTGTTACCCGTGGGAAACGCGAGCCGCTGCAATATTACCATCGGTGGTGGGGTTCTCCACGGCGGCCGCCATTCCGCCTCCTTCCTCGCCCAGAGATCTCTGGCGCCGTCGCGATACGCCATGTTGTTCGAGCCGCCGGATCAGCAGCTGGTTCTAATGAGTGCGCGCTGGCTGTAGTTATTAAAACAGTGCGTTGAAGTGGCCCTGTCTTTTTTTGTGCAGTCGTTTTTGAATGTCTGCGGACTTTCTGAGCACACATACGTGCGGTGCTTTTTGGCTGAATGAATGAAATGTATCTTGGTTTTGCTCGAAAAAGTTCGTGGGGAAGGCCAACCCCGCGCAGACGTCGGCCCTTGAGCTTTTGAGACGTTACTAGACAGCCCATTTATTGTCGTCTGGTTTCTATACCAGCAGAACGATCCGCCACAGCTAAAGTTTCACTTCTGCTCGGTCGGGACGCATTTAGGCAAGCCCACAGAACATGCTTTCGGTGTTCTTATTGAACAAATTACAGAAACACTGCAACGACAGTCTGTGTCTCTCGCTTCTCGTGTTGTTACTTTTCTTGACTACAATGTTTTTCTGTATATTTTAAAGCGCGTTTGTGTCACATCAGTGAGCAATGTATCGTTGAAGGCGTGGAAAAAAACCAAACTGCAGTTGCTTTCGTTCAAAATATGCGTGAACTTCAACTACAATCTCATCACGACTGCTTGAAATATATTAGTGGCGATCCACGACGTGTTTTAACTCACCCGAGTTCGAATAAATTGCGAATGTACATCATTACGTTGAGTTAATCGAGAGCGAGTGTACAAAACAAATAAGCCTCGCGTGAAAAGCGCGCTGAAAGCGATCGCTATACGGCCGAGAGGAATTTCGCCGTATTTTGTTCGATTGGGAAACGATTTGAGAGGCAGACGTGACGCGAGAAAAAGTTTTGAGCAGACGACTCTTGCTCGGCAGATACGTGAAAATTGGCGGGAAACCTGGGGAGGAGCCGGCGTTAGCGTCCATGAATCTAGGCTCTTTCGCGACACGCGGGAAAATCTTAGGGAGTCGTGTTCCCCTTTCTTTCTCTCTACCCAGATTTGACTGTGCGAAACCCCTTGTGCCTAGAGCAATAGTGCGTTGGAGGAAACAAGGCTCTTAGGTACCCAGTATAAAAAGCCGGTCGCTTGGGCGGGAAAACATTCGACCTCCGAACGTTGCGGGGAGATGACGTCGAGTTGTAAAGCCGTTTTCGTGTCTTTTTCTACGGAAGATTTGCCCGGGCGTCTCGCAGGATTATCGCGCACGTTGATGGCGCTAGAGGTTTCTGACGTGTGGTCTTGACCTTCGGCTGCGGTTGCGATGGCTCCAGTGCTGCATCCGCTACATCATAGTCACCAGAAGACGTTAACCCTGGTGGTGGTCTGCATCGCCATTGGTCGTCGTCGGCGCTCGCAACGGTCCCAGTCCTGGAGCTCTGAGGTTTTCTATACCGGCGGCTGGTTTATCTGGAGCTGCGAAGTCGTCGTTGCCGTGAACGTTGACATTGCCGACGGTCTGTGTGGGATCCCAACGGTCTTCCTGGAAAGCTGACCAAGACTTCTGGAACCCCGCTGATCCTCGCATCGCTTCGAATATTGCGCGGCTGACTGGTGTGGACAAGGCTGTTTGGGATTGTCATCGACGGACACGCAACCGAAGCGTGCTTCGGGTCGCGACCATGACGCATCGAAGGTGAGTAGCGCAACGCTTGAGCCTCGCGACAAAGCCCGATTTTATTTTCTTATGACTATACCAATGCAGTTCAGTTTAACTTGTTGCATTGATTCTATTTCATGAGTAATTAACTGCCAGTCAATAAACTGAGGCGTCCAGTATTAAGGTGGCAAGGTGGAGGGGCGCTAGACCCTCATACTTTATTAACAGGGGTGCCTAACACCCTTCTCTACCACCCGCCTTCCGGGGCAGTGTAAATTAATTAGATCCTCTAAGTAGCTGTCTAAATAACAGCTCACATCAGCGGTTGAATTTAGTCACGTAGTGTAATGTCGCAAGTTTCTTGGATAAGCTTCTTAATTTTATTCAGTCGTGGCAGATCTACTTTTCTTGCACGGTTTGATTTGGTAAGCCAGTCCCCCCTCTCTCCTCGGAGTCATTGCACGTCAAATGTCCCAGCCATTTCTAGGACCATCTGAAATGTGTTCGAAAAAAAAACTTGTGCTGATTTGCCGCATTAAAAACAATCTATTTCTAGACTGCGACGTCAGCGGCTGACCGTATCGCATCGACGACTTCAGAAAACCTTCCAAAGACTTAGACGTCATACAGCAAGTAAGTGGCATCGGGGCATACCAGATGTCGCACGGTTGGTTATTGAACATAAAGACCGAGCAAGCGAAGAAAGCGCCGACAGACGAAGGCGTTCTCAAAGTTAAAGACCGCGGGTATGTCTCGTCATTGACTCGACGCGGCAAGAGGTTAAATGAAATTGCACTGGCCAGTGTTCGATGTTACAAAAGGCGCTATTCAATGTGCCTTCTATGAATACGGCGACGTCAAGGAGGTGACCGATGGATAGTCGGGGATTTTGAAGGAGTCGAATCGATAACTCGTGCACGAATTGTCGAACTACGAGAGGGCATTTCTGTAGCAGCATGGCACTGGTCTTAGTGCCAGGAAGACCGCCTTTGTGCTTGCGGTGCCGAAGCACGGGACACATGCGACACGATTGCGAAGTCCCAAGGCGCAGCGAGTGCCACTATTTCGGTCATGAGCAAGATGAGTGCAACCGTTCGTAAGCCCTAGCTGCAGGGCGACGACCTGAGACTCAACAGAGTGAACTTATCATGGATGAGGAGGAATCTGAACAAGCATCTTTGCCTGCAACACCACAGAAGCAGACGACATCAGACGACGCGCCGGTGCTGAACAAAAGCAAGCAACTTTCTTCAGCCCTTGACACGAACGCGTAGTGGATAATGGGAAATCCAGCGGCCACTGACTGTACCCACACGACGAGCGAACAGGCGCGTCCTGCGCCTGCGATGCACGCCGCGTCGCAGCTGCAAGCAACGCGCCCTGAAATGACGGCGTCCCAGGCCAACGCCACTTCGACTCCTCTAAACTCGGCTTCACGGTACTCTTTAGCGAACGAAACACACGAAAGTGAAGGATTGCTTGGTGACCTGGATAGCCCAAGGATGGAATTAGAATTGGCGTCTGCAAAACGCCGTCGCGACTCCGACGACGGTGCTCAAGTAGACGAAACACAAGTGAAGTCGGAAGTGCAGTGGAAGGTGGTCAGTAGAGGCAAGAAACGAAACGCTGCCCGACAACGGTCGTCGTCGCTCAAACGCGACGATGGCCGCGCAAACTAAAGGTGAACAGCACAAATCCACCCTGGACGACGAGAGCCCAACAAGTGAAGGTGCGGGGCTCTCAGCCTGGACCAGCACATCGACCTCGTCGCTGAGCGGGTTCATGAAAGCAGCGACGCTCAACGTACGAGGACTGGCTTCCAGAAAGAAACAGACTCAGCTCTACAGACTAACCATAGACCAAGACCTGGACATTATTTCAGTTCAAGAAACCAAAGTGGAGAGCGTGGACGCCACCGAAAGCCTACTGCAACGTTTCACCGGACGCTACAGCGCCAGCGTCAGTCATTCAGTTGGTAGGTCGGCAGGGTGTGTGATCTTTGTGCGGGATAGTTTAGGTGCTGTTCAAAATGTGACGTCTGATTCATCCGCAAGGTTTGTTGTTTGTGATTTGGCCTTTTGTCTTGATTGGCGAGGGATTTGTTTATATGCACCTCTTAAAGTTGATGAAGGGTGTGCAACATTCGAAGAAATTCGTGCTTATTGTGAATGCGATCGCATAGTTATCCTAATGGGAGATTTTAATTGTGTGATCAGCGCAGATGATAGAACAAGTATATCCAACTTCAACGACTCCAGCACAGTTGCGTTAAAGGATCTAATGTCTGACTTAGACCTTGAGGATGTTGCAGAGTGTATTGGTAAAGGATATACACGCATTTTCAAGGCTCCAGCCATGCGTGCCTAGATAAGGCCTACGTGTCACTGGAATTAGTTCCAATTATCAGTGAGTACAATGTCTTCCTATATCATTTAGTGATCACTGCTTAGTATCATTTGTAATAGGTAAAATAAACAGACGTAGACCAGTATTTAACTGGGACGCGTGGAAGCTTAATTCTAATCTTGTGGAAGATGAAATATTTATAGACAGTGCTCGAGAGGCACTGGTAAGCATAGACAGTGGAGACCAAAAATAGGGAATGAAATGGGAACAATTTAAACTGGATGTAAAATTGAAAGCTATAGAGTGCTCATGTGTAAGAAAACACGCAAAGAGTAAAGAAGAAAGAACCCTACGCTTAAATCTGTAAGAACTGCTCGCAGAAGAAAGCAAAACGCCAGACTTATTCATAAATGATATAAGGTCAGTAAAGTACAAATTGGAACAAATTGACTAGGAGAAGTATCGTGGTGCGCAAATAAGGGCAAGGGCAGAGAAAATGACCATAGGAGAGAAACAGACCAAAAGAATGCTCGGTCTCGAAAAATGAAATGCTCAGCGGAATGCCATACATCCCATTAAATACATAGCTGATGTTACATGTGAACAGAGATATATACAGGATGTTTTCAATGAATAATACTACACCACATTATTTGATAAATGTGAAGTAAATGTAGATGAATTCAAGAATGAATGTTTAAAATTAATTCCAAAGGTTGAAGACTGCAGGAAAGACCGCTTATAATGTCCTATTTCTGAACCGGAAGTGGCAAAAACAATCATTGCCCTCCATTTGGAAAAGTCCCCAGGACCTGACGGGTTAACAGCCGCATTTTATAAGGAATTCAAACACGAACTAGCACCGGTCCTAGCAGCGGTTTTTAACGAAGCTTTAGACATAAAGGCTTTCCCAGATATCTCATACAATATTAATTCCAAAAACTGAAGACGCAGTTAAATTACGCGAAGTGGAATCGTACAGGCCAATCAGTCTATCAAATATCGATTACAATATGTTGATGAAAGTGTTAGCAAGGAGACTGCAGATATTTATTAATAACATTGTAGGCGACCACCAGACATGTGGAATTAAAGGGTGCACTATATTCACAAACATTCACAAGGCACGAAGTGTGTTGGAGTGCTTCGATGCCACAAACAATCACATCGCGATGATCCAGATAAATTTAGAAAAAGCATTTGACAGAGTACTTCATGAAATTCTTTTTCTTTTGTTAGACTATGTCAATGTTTGCAAAGTAATTTGAGGTACAGTTCGAATGGCATATACTGCATGTAAAACTCGGCTAATCATCAACAAAGTTTTTTTGGGAAACGAATTAATGTCAGACGCTCTGTATGACAAGATTGTCCTTTGTCTTCCCTCCTATTTTCAATTTATAGAGTCATTTTTCCAAAAAATCATGCAAAGCATTAACATAGAAGGGTACAAGCTACAACAAGCTGAAGTACGGGCGTATAAGCAGATGATATAGCCGCGTTTTGTAAAGATTGTGATAGTATCACTGAAACCATAAAAATTGTGAACGTTTATTGTAATGCAAGTGGTAGTTTGGTAAACTGGAGCAAGTGCGTGGGTTACTGGCACGGCGAATGGGCTGTGACTCCACAATTTGTGGCCGGTATTTCATGGACTACTACTTAGGTACGATACCTAGGCGGGCCATTAGAATATTATTGTGACAGTAAACGGTACTAGCGGCGTCAGGCCGTGGAGTTACGAGAAAAAGCTGAACAACTCAAAGGTTTCCAGCTATCAATTTTTGCCAGAGCGACTTTTTGTAACATATTTTTAGTCAGTAAACTCTGGTATGTCCTTCATGTATTGCATTGTTCACGAGTGAATGTACAGAAGCTTCATCGAATATTCGAATATTTGCTGTTTTCTGGGGTTCTTCTTGGGACCGAACAAGTCGAACTAACTTATGCAGACGGGTTCGCTCTGGTGGGCTTGGTCTGTGTCATTTGTACCTTCGTCAGTTAGTTAATCGGTTCATGTTTTTTTTCGAAATAATCGAGACCCATTCATACGTACTGTTATACAGCTTAGGCTTGGAAGACAGTTGCCAGAATTTGTGGTAGCATCGGGTCACATGAAAGCAAGCATTAGAGGTTACCTAAAAATATTGTTGATTCATGTCTCTTTCTAAAAACACGTTTTTCATTGGAATACCTCAGTTCGGTTTCGCGTAAAAAGTTATACAAAAATCTAGTGGAAACATGCCTTCCTGTTTCCCTATATAGAACAATATACCATGTTGGCCCAGGCCAGAATGTCCTAAGCTGTGTAAAAAAAAATGGAGGTATCCCCTGGAGCGAAATCCTTTTTATTTAAATTGCACACTGGGACCTTGCCCGTGAAAAAATATATGCAAGAAAAAAAGCGCTAACGAAAGAGTGTAATTTGTACTCGACTACAGCAAAGCAAGAAACCGTCCCGGAACATGACATGTGTGTTTAAGTGGTTAACGGTTAAGATTGATTGATTGATAGGTGGGGTCTAACGTCCCAAAATCACCATATGATTACGAGAGATGCCGTAGTGGAGGGCTCCGGAAATTCAGACCACCGGGGGTTCTTTAACGTGCGCTCAAGTCTGAGCACACGGGCCTACATTACCGGCTCCATTGGAAATGCAGCCGGGGATTCGATCCCGCGACCTGCGGGTCAGCAGCTGAGTACCTTAGTCACTAGACCACCGCGGCGGGGTGGTTAACGATTAAGAGTATACTTGGTACTCTACTATGATGAGTAGAAATGTGTTTTAAAAAGCGGGTAACAATTTAGAGCACTAAGTGCTCTACTATGGGAGAGCTTAAAGCCGTCCCGTGGTCATACGGTCCATGCCGATCAGTACTGCTGCGTTGATAACACGCCAGCATTCGCCACACCTTCCAGATACCACTCTGAAGGAGCTTCAGAAATGTGACAGCTATATCAAGCGATATCGTTCGCATATTTTATTTAATTATAAATCAATTAGAATTTTATCAAGCAACATAACAAAATGTTCAATTATTGCATGTGGCTTTTATCTGACACTTTGTATAATGTTCTAGGCTGAAATAAAATAAATATATAATCGGCTACTACAGCACTCCGCTGAAAATGCTCAACTACCCGAGAACCTTCCATAAAAAATGGCCGCATATCCACGGAGTGAATGATGGAGAGTGGGGCGAAGCATTCGTCTGTCCATTCGTTCTTGCTTCCGTCCGTCCATGCGCCCGTCTGTGTGACCGTCCGTGCGTCCATCCGCCCGTCCGTGCGTGCGTCTGTTCGTGCGTCCGTCCTTGCGTTCGTCCATGCATCCGCCCCTGCGCCCGTTCATGCGTCCATCCATGCATCTGTCTGTGTGTCCGTTCGTCCATCTATTCAACACTCCAAGTACCACCATCTCGCATGTTTTCGTCATATATTCCCCATATAAAAGCACCGCCATCCAGCGGACATTCCAAGGACTAAACGAGAGGTGGCACACGCACACTTTCTTACGGCTTGCGCTTCGGGTTTACTTCCCACCTTTAACAACCTCGAGTTCATGGTATATACTAGTTCACTGTATGCATGGCACTGCGGCCCAACGCTCGCTAAACCTTTCGAAAACTAAGGAGGTTACGCCCAGCGAGTATAACGTAGCAACCTTTTCCTGCCAGATAGTGCTCAATTTACATGCCAGTGGCTGCTAATGTGAAATGAGAGACAGGAGGATTCAGCTTTTAATTTCTTACGGCTTGCGCTTCGTATCTGCTTCCCCCCTTTAACCACCTCGAATTCATTCATGGTATATACTATAGTTCACTGTATGCATGGCACTGCGGCCCAACGCTCGCTAAACCTTTCGAAAACCAAGGAGGTGTTGGGACTCCGGGTCCTGCCGGTCTCGTTTTCGGTAGCTGGCCCCGTCGCAGGATCCATCGTCCGACAATTCAGCGAGAAGAAGCGCCCGAACGAACAACAGAGATTTATTTACATGTGGAGAAGTGATCAAGTGATCCAAAGAGAGAAGAGTGAGTGAGATACAAAACGTCTTCGGCCTTTTATAGCGCCACGTTGTTGACACTGGGCGCCTTGTCCGCATCGTCAGCCAATACCGTGTCCCCGGCACCTCGGCCACGAGGGAGGGGGAAACACCTCTCACAACACATGGAGTGGCACAACCTAACACGGAGTCCATATATGGTCACGGCGCCCTAAAATGTTACCAAACATGGTCACGAACGCACAGCAGAGTCCGGAGTTCTCCCGGTGAGAGGAGGAGCCTGAATGGGGAGGTGGGGGTGGACGACCCCGTCGGTCAAGAACCGGTTCTCCCCCAAACTCTACTTGCTTGGTTCCCTAGGGCCGGTCGTAACAGTCTCTCGCGCGGGGGGGTGAAGATCTCGATGGGCTGAGGTTTGCAGCCACTGTCCGGAGAGATCAGCGCCGGCAGTCGGTTTGGTGACGACCATCTTTGATGAAGTAGAGGGCAACACCTGCTTCATTGTGGGCTCAACAGACATCACATACGCACATGAAAACACAACTACTAAGCCGGTGAGCGCCGGACAATTCCGCCAAACTCCACCAGGCAAGTTTCCCCTTTAACTGATATTAAGGAAATACACAATTTATTCAAATGTTACTCACACTTTAAGGTGACACAAACAACAACACTGGAAGCACACCGAACCCGAAACCCTGGATAGCCGTGTCTTCAACGTTTTCAAACAAGTACACCTAAAGAGTAAAAAACAAAAACAATCACTAGCTCTTGTCTAGGTCAGGAAAAAAAATGCCAGAGTTCTCGAGACATCCTCTCGCGTCAGGGGCATCGACTTAAGCCATCAGCGTTGCCATGGAGTACCCCCTTTTTTGTAGCGTATTTCAAACGTATATTGTTGCAAAACGAGGCTCCAACGCAGCAGGCGGCCGTTCTTAGAGGACATGGTCTGTAGCCAGGTGAGAGGACAGTGGTCCACTTCCACAATGAACTTGCTTCCGGCAATATAACAAGCCAGTTTCTGGACTGCCCAAACCAAGCACGCACATTCCTTTTCGCTAGCGCTGTAAACCTGCTCGCGAAGGGTGAGTTTCCGGCTAACATATAGGACGGGATGCTCTTGATCCCCCTCATCCCTTTGACTAAGAACTGCCCCCATGCCTCTATCACTAGCGTCGCATTGGACTATGAAAGGCCTCGAGTAGTCCGGTGAACTAAGCAAAGGTTGGCTCGACAAGGCCGCTTTCAAAACGCGGAAAGCCTTTTCTTTCTCCTCATCCCAGTCGACCATTTGGGGCTTGGTCTTGCGCAACGCGTCAGTAAGAGTGCTGGCAATGTCGGAATATCTAGGGATGTACTTACGATAGTAACCAGCTATTCCAAGAAAATCCCGAATATCGGTTTTCGTTCGGGGCTGGGGAAAATCTCGGATAGCTGCCACTTTCATTTCAGAGGGACGGCGATGCCCTCGACCGATAACATGCCCGAGATAGAGTACCTCTGCTTGTGCTAGCTGACACTTGGGCGCCTTTACCGTTAAACCTGCTTCGCGTAGGCGTGTCAGTACTGCTCTCAAATGCGTCAAGTGTTCTGGCCAGGACGAGGAAAACACGGCGACGTCGTCCAAGTAAGGCAATGCGAAGTCCTCTTGACCACGCAAAACCTTATCCATTAAGTTGGAAAAACAGTAAGGCGCGTTCTTTAGGCCGAAACTCAACACTTTAGGGCGGAATGTCCCCAATGGTGAAATAAATGCAGCATACCGGCTCGCCCTCTCGGTGAGCGGCACCTGCCAGTAACCTCTCACTAGGTCTAGCGTTGAGATAAATTGCGCGCTGCTTACCCTCTCGACGCGTTCCTCAATGTGGGGAATTGGGTATGTCTGATCCTTGGTGATGAGGTTTAACTTACGATAGTCTACGCAAGGACGCGGATCTTTGCCGGGTACCTCCACCAGAATTAACGGGGAAGTGTAATCACTTTCACACGGCTCAATCACGCCCAATTCCAGCATCCTGTTAACCTCTGCTTTTATTAGCTCAAGGCGGCGAGGTGACACCCAATACGTCTTAGATCTTACCGGTTCCGACGAGGTAAGCTCTATGTCATGAGTGAGGACGGATGTCCGGCCTGGCTCGCTTACAAATCTGTCCTGAAACTCGGTCAAAAGACCACGCAATTCCTGCTTCTGCTTCGTTGTCAGTTGTGACTTTGATACTAAATCCTCAACTCTTTTCTCGATCGGGACTTCGTCCGATTCGGGAGCTAATTCAGGGATTTCTGCCGGAACCTCTTCCGGAACATTTAAAGTCATGTTCACGATGGCTTCCCTCTCTTTGTAGGGTTTGAGTAAGTTGCTATGATACACCTGGTGTGCCTTACGACTTCCTGGTAATTTTACCACATAGTTGGTGTCAGACAATTTTCGAGTAATTTCGGCCGGGCCGACCCATTGCACTTCAAGCTTATTCTTTTGGGAGGGCCTCAACAACATGACCCTGTCTCCTACAGCAAAGTGTCGTGCTTTAGCGGTCCGATCGTAGTAAAGCTTAGCCTTCTGCTGTGCTTTGGTCATCGCACTCTCGGTCAGTTCTTGGGCTTTTGTTAGACGATCCAATAAGGTGAGGACATATTCCACTACTACAGGATCATCACCCTGACCTTCCCACGACTCTCTCAGCATACGAAGAGGAGACCGCAGTCTGCGGCCGTAAACAAGTTCCGCTGGCGTAAACCCTGTTGTCTCATGTGGTGCAGTTCTTAGTGCAAACATCGTTGCAGGTAAGCACATTTCCCAGTCAGTTTTTCGTTCAAAACATAAGGCTCTTAACACTCGCTTCATCACGGAGTGAAGCTTTTCTATCGAGTTCGACTGTGGATGGTAGACTGAACTATGCAATAATTTCACGCCACACCGCTCTAGAAAGGTTGTCGTTAAGGCACTCGTGAAAATGGTGCCCTGGTCTGATTGTATCTCGGCAGGAAAGCCTACCCGGGCAAACACGGACAGAAGTGCGTTCACTACTTCCACGGAACTTAGCTCTTTTAGCGGGACCGCCTCTGGAAATTTAGTAGCTGGGCAGATTAAGGTCAGGATGTGACGGTAGCCTGAAGTTGTCTTGGGCAAAGGACCTACTGTGTCAATTACCAACCGACGAAAGGGCTCCGTGATTACGGGTACCAGCTTCATTGGGAATTTCGCCTTATCTCCCGGCTTACCCACTCGCTGACACACATCGCAAGATTTTACAAACCTCTCTACATCTTTAAAGCATCCAGGCCAGTAGTATTCCTGTAAAAGACGATTTTTCGTCTTCTTTACGCCTAAGTGGCCTGACCATGATCCTCCATGCACCAAACTAAGCAAATCCTGACGATACGCCTGAGGTACGACTACCTGGTCAAACTCTACTCCTCGCCTATCTAGATATTTTCGATAGAGTATGCCGCTCCTCTCTTGGAATCTCACATTTCGTTTGGCGATTCCCTCTTTCGAACTGTCCTGGAATTGCTTAAGCGTCGGGTCCCCCTTTTGTTCGGTTATTAATGAAGCGGGGCTCACCTGCAGCAGCCGACTGAAATTATCCGAAGTTGGCATGACACACAACTCTTTCGTATTTCCTAGTACCTGAAATGTGTCACCCTCTGTGCTATCCTCTGTACTACCAGGAAGCGGCTGGGGAGCAACGGCATTTTCTTTTTGCTCGGTCAACGAGGCGTAATTGACCCCTTCCAATTCGGGAGGAGGTTCAACGTCGCCTTTAGGAATGGTTGCCTCCGCGACTACGGCTTCTGCAGCCTGTTCTCGCACAAGTCGATTTGTTACCGTGGTGTCCAACTCGCAACCAGGCCCGTTGTCGATTTGAGGCTTGTTTGCCTCAGTGAACGTTGCTCTCGCAGCCAGCGCACGTGCCTTCGATCTAGTCAGTGCCTGCACTATGCCTTCTCCCAACGTTAGACCTTTCTCCTTCAGCATTTGATCTGACTTATTTGAAAATAAGTAAGGATACTGAGGGGGTAGATATGGCGATACCGCGGCTTCCGTTTCCAACGTACCAAATGCGCCTTTAAGGACAACTTTAGCTACGGGAAGGCACTGACTGTTTGCTTCTACGGCTTGTCTAATCCAGGCACAGTCTCCTGAATACTGTCCGGACTGAACAAAGGACGGATGAACTACATCCATAGTGGCTGCGGAGTCTCTAAGAACCCGACACTGCTTGCCGTTCACGGTAAGGTCGTACATATAGGGCTCTAACAACTTCATGTTCTCGTCGGCTTCATTTATAGATAAAAGGCCACCTTTTCTTTCGGGCAATGTTTCGCGAAGTGCCCTGTTTCGTGGCAATTGAAACAAGCCGCCGGTTTTTTTGCCTCAAATTTCCTTTTGCTTGCCTCTGCCGACGCCTCATGGTTAGATGCCTTGTTTTCCTCACCCTTTTGTGCGAGACTTGTCGGTTGTTTTCTAAACGGCGCCTTATTCGGTCGTAGGAATTTTTCCCTTTTTGGCTCGCTGCTTGCCCCGAGGGCGCGGCGCGTAACGAATTCTTCAGCGAGCTCTGCGGCTTTTGTTACGGTGTTCACGTCTGGTCTATCCTGCACCCAGAACCTCACCTTTTCTGGTAACCTTTGATAGAATTGTTCCAGACCGATACACTCGAGCACCTTGTCATGATTCCCATACGCCTTTGCCTCTTTCAGCCACTCCCCCATGTTGGCCATTAACTTGTAAGCAAACTCCGGGTATGAATCATTGCTCTCTTTTACGGCGTTGCGAAATTTTTGTCTGAAACCTTCCGCTGACAACCTGTATTTCTTGAGAAGGCTCGACTTTACCTCACTGTACTCGTCAGCCTCCTCTTTCGTGAGGCGCGCGATTACTTCTGAGGCCTCCCCCGGAAGTAGGGACAACAAGCGTTGAGACCATGTATCCTGGCTGAAACCTTGCCTTTCACAAGTTCTCTCAAAGTTGACGAGGAACAGCCCAATGTCCTCCCCTAGCTTGTACGATCTCATTAGGTCCGTCATTTTGAACCTGACCCGCTCTGCGGTACCGGATGCCTCGCTGCCTCCTGCTCTACTATTATGGCTAATCTCTAGCTCGAGGCGCTTCATTTCAAGCTCGTGCTTTCGCATCTTATCTGCCTCGGCTTCTGCCGCTTTCCTTTCGGCCTCCGCCGCCTTTCTTTCGGCCTCTGCCGCTTGCCTCTCCTGAATCTCCTCGACACATTCTGACAGCTCGTCATCCTCCGCCCCCAATGCGAGAATCGCCTCTATCAGCTCTGGCTTTCTTTGAGAGTCCGACACCTCCAGATTCAACTCCCTTGCAAGTAGCAACAACATGGACTTTCGCAGGGATTTCAGATTCATGGCTGCCTCCAGTACCGCTGTCTCTGTTCCACAAAGATTCCTGTCCTGTAACTAATTAACCTTGACGGCAACGACAGCTCTAGGTTCCTGCGTTGCCTCAAGTTTTCCGTTAACTTAGTCTACAAATGAAGCTTCAAAAAGCTCTTATACGGAATCCTGCCCTGCCACTGTTAACCTTGACGCCACTGACAGAAAGAGCTTAACCAAGCTATCACACAATTTCTGCCTGACGCAAGTTACCTGTTAACCCAATGACCAAGACAGCCTCTCTCTACCAGCTTTTACTTAACACATAGAGTAAATGCCTGGTAAAATTTAACAGAGAAAGCCGGCACTCACCCAGTTCGCAGTCATGTCTCCGGCGTCGTGCTTCTCAGAAGTGCCGTTCGATTCCCTTTGGAAGTCGATGAGCTCGTGTCATCCTTCTCCTGTCGTCCCGTTGTTGAACTTCGGGCTCACTCCGTCCAGTGGTCGCTTTCGGGGTTATCGGCATCCCACCGCTGCCATCCAGTTGTTGGAACTCCGGGTCCTGCCGGTCTCGTTTTCGGTAGCTGGCCCCGTCGCAGGATCCATCGTCCGACAATTCAGCGAGAAGAAGCGCCCGAACGAACAACAGAGATTTATTTACATGTGGAGAAGTGATCAAGTGATCCAAAGAGAGAAGAGTGAGTGAGATACAAAACGTCTTCGGCCTTTTATAGCGCCACGTTGTTGACACTGGGCGCCTTGTCCGCATCGTCAGCCAATACCGTGTCCCCGGCACCTCGGCCACGAGGGAGGGGGAAACACCTCTCACAACACATGGAGTGGCACAACCTAACACGGAGTCCATATATGGTCACGGCGCCCTAAAATGTTACCAAACATGGTCACGAACGCACAGCAGAGTCCGGAGTTCTCCCGGTGAGAGGAGGAGCCTGAATGGGGAGGTGGGGGTGGACGACCCCGTCGGTCAAGAACCGGTTCTCCCCCAAACTCTACTTGCTTGGTTCCCTAGGGCCGGTCGTAACAGAGGTTACGCCCAGCGAGTATAACGTATTAACCTTTTCCTGTCAGATAGTGCTGAATGTACATGCCAATGGCTGCTAATGGGGAATGAGAGACAGAATTCGGCTCTTACTTTCTTATGGCTTGCGCTTCGTATCTACTTCCCACCTTTAACCACCTCGAGTTCATTCATGGTATATACTAGTTCATTGTATTCATGGCACTGCGGCCCAACGCTCGCTAAACCTTTCTAAAACCAAGGAGGTTATGCCACGCGAGTATATCGTAGCAACCTTTTCCTGTCAGATAGTGCTCAATGTACATGCCAATGGCTGCTAATGACTAATGAGAGACACGGGAATTGGGCTTTAGTGAACGCGCACGCTGCGAATTTTTTTATTGTTCAACAGCGCACAGGAGAAATCTCCCACCGGCACCAACTTGCAGGTCAAAGCGTAAGACATGTTACGTACTACGACGAAGGACGAACGGGTGGAGCTTTAAGGAGCTTCGCCCCTAAAAGAGATTTGTTACATGGCCTGCACTATCGCCTCCACACACCTACGTCGACTTCATTGTGGTCGCTGTGTCGGTTCACCGGCGCGCGCCAAGTTCACCCGAGGACGTCATTTGGCTTCACAGAGCACCGTAATTTGTGACGCTATCATAACGTCAACCTGACGTCACTACAGGACATCGTCGCTCAGTCGAATGCGCATGACGGAGGCTGTGCAATACTTCGTCAGGTCTGAAAAGCTCTCTGAAGGTGGCGAGGGAGGACTAGTACATCGCATGAGAAGATAAATAATACATCAACAAATCTTTTTAGTTCTTTCATAAAGAGTTCACGACAACCTCCCTATGTCACACACAGCTGAGTGAGATCGGCTGGCACAGCCCCAGTCATCAGGATATCCCCAAGCAGAAGAATCGCCTGCTATGCATGTCAGGATAACACCGCTGGCTGCAACACCGCCCCCACACAGGATATCGTGTGTGGACGTCGCCTTGTTCTTCGCCACGGCAGTCAAGTGTGTGTGTGTGCGCGGTGCAACGCGTTCATCCTCACGGCGACGGCCATGCTGCGCGTGTTTGTGCGCCACGTGCTGTGCTTCGCGTCGACGACCAAAGGTGGTGTTGGTGTGCGCATCGAGTTGATCTTCACGACGGCGGCTATGTTGCGTGCGTGTATGCGGTGTGTGTGTGTGTGTGTTTGTGCGTGTGAGTTCTATGTTACGCTTGTCCTTTCAGCCAAACTGAGGCGGGCTCCAGGTCGTGCTGTGTGTGTGTGAAGCCAAGCTGTGTGTGTGTGTGTGTGTGTGTGTGCGTGCGTGTGTGTGTGTGTGTGTGTGTGCACGTGTGCGTGTGCGTGTGCGTGTGTGTGTGTGTGTGTGTGTGTCGTCTTGTGCTTCCCGGCGTGGCCAAGTGGTTTTCGTGTGTGCATCGAGTTGATCTTCATGACGGCGGCAAAGTGGTGTGTGTGCACGCGGGCATTTTGTGAGCCTCGTGCTCTGCTTCGCGTCGACGACCAAGGTGTGGTGCGTGCGCGCTCCGTGATGTGCTTCCCGGCGATGGCCAAGTGGTGTTTGTGTGTGCATCGAGTGATGATCGCGACGACGACCAAGCTTGCAAGCTGTCGCCGCTCTTCATGCAGCAGCGGCAACAACAACCACCTCGAGGTTCCGGTACGCCTTTCCTGAGGTGGCACTTTCTCCACGGCCTCTGGGGTGATGATGTCAGCTTCTGCACGGGGAGAAACAACTTTAATCGAAACGGCAAGTTTCAGAGGAATTATATCCTGATTGATTGATTGATTTGATTGATTGATATGTGGGGTTTAACGTCCCAAAACCACCATGTGCTAGGAATGATATACTCTCCCCTAGATGTCAGCTAAGAGTCCTTGGGCCCTAGCGGCATTTCCGACTTGCCTGATCACTTGTAGCTGGTCCTGGATGTTTGAGCTAAGCAGCCGGTCTCTCACTGCTGTGCGTTGAAATATTTGGTGTTCGGTCCTAGGTTAGGGCAAGCCGAGACAATGTGTTTGAGGTCCACCCGCTGATTGCAGAGTTTACATTTGTTGGAGTAGAGATCTAGATAGCAATTACTGTAGGCAATTTGGTTCGGGAAGGTGCTTGTTTGTAATAGGCGCCATGCTGTCGTCTTCTGTTTATTTAATGATATATGTGGTGGAGAGTTATGCTGCCTCCCTAATCGGCAGTGTTTAATGATTTAGTTGTATTGAGACCATGAACACTCTCTCCACACGCTGGCTTCGCGTCAATCCTGCACCTGCTCGGCTCACTAAGTCTCGAGCCAGGGTGTGCGCGGTTTCGCTTTCCTGGAGGGAAGAGTGAGCGGGAGTCCATAAGGCATACACGTTGCGCTCTCCGTGCAAGTTATAGTCAGAATTCTTTTCGCCTCTTTCGAGACCCTACCTTGAGAAAAATTAAGAACTGCGGTTTTAAAGTCGCTTATTGTAACGCTGGCTGTTGTAGATGCAAGCGCCTACGCTATGGCTGCTTCCTCGGCGATTCCAGACTTTCCTGAATCAATGGAACTGCTGGCGAGCAGGTGACCCGCTTGAATTGAAGCGACCATGGCGTCTTGTGTCGACCGTCCGGATACTACGCCGCATCCACATAGAACACATCGTTTTGAAACTTCCTGTGTGGTGCTTTCGCCCTATATAACAAGCCTAAGCTCCCGGTGTTACTCGAGATGCAAGTGACGGCGGTATTATGAAGCGCTCTCTGGTTTCTTTTGGGATATCGTATTGATTCCCGCTTCGGCCGACGTACGTGATGCCCAGTTTGTGCATTATGGTTCTTCCTGTGTCGCTTTTTGAGAGTCGTTCATATTGTGCAATAATATATGAGTCTGTTCGTCTAGCTTGTTATGCATACCTACTGTTTCAAACTTTTCGTTAGATGTGGTGATTGGTAAGTGGAGTGCTTGTTTTATACGCCTTTTTGATGATAGATTCTATTATCAATTTTTCCGCTTTTGCAGCTTGAGGTATATAGGGTCACATACACTATGAGGCTTACTACGAAGGCTTGTGTGAGCTGCACCAAGTTGTGTTCTTTTATTGTTATTTTTGTTGGCCATTCTTTGGATCAGTCCAATGGTCTGGTGGGTATTGCTATTCAGTATCTTTATTGCTTCCCCGTTATGCCCGTTCTCGGATGTGCGGAGGCCCAGCATTCTGATTTGTTGGACCTTATTGTCATGTTTGGTCGATCTTGATTCTTGCGTCCTCTACCTGTAGGTCTGTAGAGTATTAGCTCCGATTTTCGGGGAGAGCAGTTTAGGCCCCTGGTCTCCGCGTATCGTTCAACGGTATTTACTGCTTGCTGTAAAATTATCTTCGATGTGGGCGTCGTTCCCGCCCTTAACCCAGAGGGTGATGTCATCCGCATACAGACTGTGCTGAAGTATACTTCGAGGCGTTCCAGCTCTGAGGGAAGACCAAACATCACCACAATGAATAGGAAGAGGGAAAGCGCCGAACCTTGCGTTGTTCCCTTGTTGCCAAGTTCGATTTCTTCGAATTGCGCTTCGCCGGCCACGATTTTGGCCGGTGAATGAGAATATTTTCCGCATAATTGTTCACTCGTTGGCCGACGTGCAGCTGTTGCAAGTTGCGCACTATGGCCTCGTGGGTGACGTTGTCAAATGTCTTCTGCAGGCCAGGGCCCAAAACGGCTTTCGTATCCAGAGTGTGTGTTTCGGCGTTTATGATTTGGTGTTTCAGCTGCAACATGACATCTTGCGTCGAAAGTCGTGGCTGAAAGCCCATGGAGCATCGTGTGTGGGTATGGCTTGTTGTCGTCCATACATCTGATGAGACGCGTTAAAACTACTTTTTCCGTGAGCTTTCCGATGCACAACGTCAGTGAGATAGGCCTGAGATTTCTTATGAGTGGTCTTTTACCCGCTTTAGGTATAAATACAGCTTTGGCGGTTTTTGATTGCGGGCTCCTTTCTCCAAACGTTCGTTTATGTACTTGGTGAGAGCAGTGACGGATTCGTCATCCATGTTGCGAAGTGTTTTATTCGTTACACCGTCGGGGCTTGGGGTGGACTTGAGATTCAGTCGTCCAAGTTCGTATTGAATTCATGCTTCAGTTATGGGAGTGTCGAGGTCTATGTTATCCTTCCCGTGGTACTTTGGTAGTCTGATCTTTGTTGCATCACCTAAGTAGGTCTGGCGTAGCTCGCGCAGGAGCTCTGCCTCTGTACCTGCATGCGTAGCGGTGTAGGATACGCTGCAGATTTTGCCGTTGTGTTGATTTCGTGCCCTCTAGATCGAGGAGGCCTCGAAGCATGCTCCAACTTTTGAGCATTGTGAATTGTCGGCTCAATGAGATGCATGTGCCTTCCCATTGCTGTTGCCACAACCGGTTTGCGTGATCCTCCAAGTCTGTCGAGCGCGACGATTCTCCTTCTGAGACGCCGGTTGTGATTTTGACCTTTCTATAACGCTCCTGCAAGCTGCGTTTTGACTCCCACATGTGGAGGAACTTGTTGTCCAATACATCCATGCCAGCGTCTTCGGCAACGTGTTTGGAGGCTTTCTGCACGCTACGTTGAAGTGTGTCTGTCCACTTCTGAATATATTCGATGTTCTCTGTCGCATCTTCCCCTCCATATAGCTTACGAAAAGTGTCCCACTCGGTTAACATTATTTTTCTGCCTTTCTTTTTTCGCGAGCCCGCTTCATGCACTGTGCATGAAGTTAAACACAAATAAGTGCGTTCATGTGTGTTTTACAAAGAAGAAAAAAATATTTGATGCAAATTTTTGTCTAGGAGGAAATAAATTAGATAAAAAATACTCGTACAAATATTTGGGTGTATTGCTGTCGCATGATTGTTCCTGGAATGCACATGTGGATTATGTGGTTTCCAAAGCCGCGATAGCGTTGAATTATATTCAAAGGAATTTGAGATGTGCAGATCCTAACCTTAGAAGCACGGCCTACCTCACTTGTATTCGTCCAATCTTGGAATATGCCTGTACTCTTTGGGACCCAACACAAACAGGTTTGATAAATAAATTAGAAAAAATACAAAACAGAGCAGCCAGGTTTGTTTTGGGTCGGTACGGACAAAAGCAGAGTTGTACTGAAATGAAAAAGGAGTTAAACTGGGAGTTACTGTCGTCCCGTCGCAAAAAATTGCGTTTGAAGCTTTTATACCAGATATTTCATAAAAAAACGGGACTAGACAGCGACACTTACTTAAAAAGACCAGATTACATATCTCAACGTACAGACCACATACACAAAATAAGCCGTGCCGGGCCAGGACGAACCTGTATTCAAACTCGTTTTTTGTTAAAACTATTAACGAATGGAATTGTTTGACATCTAAGCAAGTGTGCAGTGTTAATGAAGATGTATTTTTTTCAACTTTGTAACCCCCCTGCTGTAACGCCTCTGGCAAAGCGGGGATATGTATGAATAAAGAATAAAGAATACATTATAGTGATCGCTACCTAGATTTACGTTCGTGTGGGTCCAAGGCGGGTCGAATATGTTCTTTATGAACGTCAGGTCCGGCGTAGTGTCTCTGCTGACGCCATTCTGGTTGAATCTTGTGGGTTGGTCACTAGCGCGAGCCCCTCGTGTTGCGCGGCGTTCCACAGGTTCCACAGAGAGGCTTTTCGCTCTCTTTTCTCTTTCTCGTCTTTCTTGTCCCCTTCCCTAATCCCCCAGTGTAGGGTAGCCAACCGGATGTCTTTATGGTCAACCTCCCTGCCTTCTCCCTTTTTGTTGCTTCCTCCTCCTTCCTCCCACAGGTTGTGGCCTTTAACGTTCTCAATGGTGTAACTCCAGGCGGCGTGCGGTGCGTTGAAGTCTCCTACGATGATCGGTGCCTGTCTGCCCTCTACCTTTTGTCGTGGTGGGCTGCATACATTCAGCACAAACAAGCCTCCCTCCTTTTTTTCTTTAGAGAGGGGATAATTTCTAGTAGGATGTGGTTTATGTTTCTTACGCCAGTGTTGTGTTCAACAGCCGTGATATTTCAGCGTATAAGTGTGGTCGCCGTTGCCTCTTCACATATAGTGATGTATGAATTGTATGCGGATAATTTAGCGGTGCCTCCCGTTTTCTGAAGGGCCATTATACATCTGGTGCTTGCTTGGTAATTGCTGCAAGTTACTCATCTTACGACAAAACCCGCGACAACTCCACTGCCAAATCGTGTACTCGTTACGCGGCGCCATGTTGGCTACTGGAGTTTTTCATGAAGCTGTTTTCAGCTGCAGGTGGTCTGCTGTATAGCTTGCTCTTGACCGGCTTAGCTCCCACAGGCCGGGCGTCTTATGGCACGTTTTCCAACTGCGCTACACTATAACCTCGAGGGTGTCGAACCTTTGCGACATTTCCACTCGCAACTGTGTTATCTGCTGCTGTAGGTCCGTGCGCATATGCATGAACTGTCGTTGTAAACCTACAAACATTTCCTGAAACACATGCCTTTTACTTGTTTGAGTGTCGAGTCGCTCATCGGCGTTTTATTTTGCTCTGCACTTGAGGCGGCGCCTCTCCACTCACATGGCGCGGCAATGGACGTCGCCAGAGCGCGAATAGATGTCGACGCAATACCAGCTGTTGGCGTGGCATTGGTTGACTCTGTGTTTTGGACTGTTAAGTTTCGCGTTTTCCACCTTAAGTATTTTTATCTCTTACGTTAGTGTCATGTTTTCATGCATTATTTGCTGTAGCACCTGTTGGAGCTGTGTTATTTCATGTTCTAAGGCGGACCCCGTACTTGTAGATGTAACAGCAGAGCCAAAGACCGCGGCATGCAACGCTCACCAGTGCCTGGGTTTCTGCCTCTCTGCTGCTGGGTTGCGACCTTGAACATGCCTTGGATCTTGAACAGTTTCTATAACGGGTTCCTGACCGGCTCCTCGACCTGGGCCTGCGACCGCGCCTTCCCCGACTGTCCTCCGTCGTGTGGTTCCGTTGGAGAGCCTTCGGTTCTCTATAGCCTTCTGATGCCTCGGTGTTCTTGCCCGTTACTTTGCCAGCTCTTTTGCTCTGGTCGTTGAAGCCGTACTGTGCTTCGTCCTCGGCTTGTCTTATTCGTCGCTACCAGCGTCTTCGCCACACCAGATACGGTATCTTGAATATCCCTTTGCAACGTTCGTCTATTGTGAATTGATCTTGCCCACATAGCAGACATCTTGCTTCACACCGATCGGTTCTTGCGTTGGGTTGGCCACGCCACATACTTTGCATATTTTTTCGTCAGGGTTGGGACAAATGTCCGCTCTGTGCCTCAGCCTTCCACATTTATAGCAAATGCCTGTGTTTTCAGTACAGCGAGCACCGATCGATGAGTGCTCCGTATATTTCACGCATCTCGGCACGTGAAGTCCATCGAAGAGCACAATTACATTGTCTATGTTGCCCATTCTTTTCGCGTGTAGTATGCTTGAGTTTCTTGCTGTCACACGGTTGTCGATAATGTCTTCGGAACTTTCTTCTTGGGATATCCCACTTGAGTCCCTTAGAAGTGTTTTTCGTTGCGGCTCTGTAGGCGCTGGTCTTGTGTTCTTGCTCTCCCACTTGTATCGTCATCATGGCTCCGTACTGCCTGGCTCGCTCTTGCTCACACAACTGCGCGGACTCCTGCAGACTGATCAGCTGACGTGTGTGCCTGACGCTCCCCCCCCCCCCCCTTCTTGACCACTTGGAAATCCAACCAACATCTAGGATGGGCGAGCGGCTCTGGGCATACCAAGAAACCGTCGGACCGGTGCCTCCAGCCCGGCGCCCATCTCCGGCAACGAAGAAACCGCTGGCTGTTGCGACCGACCTGGAGTGACTCTCCATTTTGTTGCTGGACTAGCTGGTTTATACACAAGAAAAAAAAAACAGACACATGGCGCAAAGACCACGGGGACGAAGTGAGGAAACGAACTGTCAGACACATGGAGCCCGTCTCTTTCAGTTCGTTTCTTCACTTCGTCACCCTACTCTAGCTGCTTTTTAGGGGCGAAGCCCCTCACGCCGTGGGTCGTGTGTCCCGTGTCATCGTAATCGTAGTAGGCAGTTGCATTAGATTGCATGTCAATAAAAACGGTGTCACAGCATATCCACGCAGTGAATGAAGATGAGTGGGGCGAAGCATCCGTCAGTTCGTCCGTGTTTCCGTCCGTCCGTGTGTCCGTCCGTGTGTCCGCCCGTGTGTTCGTGTGTTCGTCCGCCCGTGCGTTCCTTCGTGGGTGCGTTTCTGTGTCCGTCCGTCCGCTTCACTCCACTCATCGTCATTCATCTCGTAAATATGCTGCGATTTTTTCCCTTAATCCACAGACAGACGGCGTGTTAACGTCACGTGGTAGAACGCGATGTTCCTATTGCTTTACGTATGAGCGGCCTTGTCACCACAGTTTTTTTTTCTCGTCCAGGTGGCGAAGAAGCTGAGATGGTAGGACTTCCTACTCTACTACCGCAAAGACAACCGGTATCCACCTGGCCATGGGCCTGGCGGCAGAATCACTTAGGCGCCCCACTGGCGTCGCATGCATGGCGCTGCTGTTCGTGACGAAACCGGAACTTCGGAACAGGCTTCGGCGCCCAACTGCTATAGTCACCAAGCTTCCTTGCCGGTAACGTCGATGTCTCGCTGCATTGGGTTCCATCTAATGCGGGGATCCAATGACGGCAGCAGGCAGACGTCCCGGCTATAGGAAGCGCAACACACCAGTGCCGCGGTCTGACATGCTGTGGTCACCTATGGCTATTCAAGGGTTGTCCTTGAGGAGTTTTCTGCTAAGTTACAATCTTATAATGAACGTGTGTAGCCAGGATATGGTACCACCAAACCAGCCGCGTGACCGTGGCGTTTTCAAAAGTTACTTGAAGACGCCTCCTCCTGCATATCGGATACTGCTAGACTTCCACCCGGCGTCATTAGCTAGGTAGTGCCTCGTCACCGTGTGCGGCAGACGAAACACTCGAGCACTTTTTGAGGGCACCTCCGAAATCCCTCCACGAGTGATTACGCGACTGCACATCGAGCCACGGACTTGTTCGAGAAGAAGCGGCACATTGTACCGCACCAAGGACGACTCCAAACGGGCGATTCAAGATCGGGGAGTTCGATTGCCCCACTGGTAGCCTTTGCTTGTGACATCGGCGACATTGAGCATTCCAGTGGGCATCGCCCGCTGTTTTGACTGGGAAAGAGAAGCAGCGATTCACAACCTGCAGAAACGCGGACACTGGCAATGGTCATTTGAAAATGTCTTTCGCCAAGATACCAAGGCAATCAAAAGAAGACTGCAACGAATCCTTATTGGCACAGGGCTGCTTAACACCTGATGACATATCCCTACTAATGAAGAGATGTCCAGTCGGAAGAATTGACCACCATGAATATGAGGATTATCCACCGGATGAAACACCACGAGCACCACCATCTTTACGTACGCCTCCTGCCGTTCTTCGTGTCGACGTCCAAATCGTGTGTGCGTGCACGTGTGCATTGAGTAGTGCTTGAGTCAACAGCCAAGTGTGTGTGTGTGTGTGTGTGTGTGTGTGTTTGTGCTTAAATTCAACGACCAGTATAGTGTGTGCGTTTGCATCGAGTAGTAGGTGTTCTGTGGTAGTGCTTCGAATCAGCGGCCAATTGTGTGTGTACACGCGTGCGTGTGCGTCGAGTTGTGCTTTGAGTCGACGGCCAAGGGTGTGTGTGTGCGCGCGCGCGTGTGCGTCGTGTCGACGGTCATGTGTTTGTGTGCGTGCGCGTGTGCATCGAGTATAGTGTTTCGATTCAACGGCCAGTAGTGTGTGTGTGTGCGTCGAGTTGTGCTTTGAATCAACGGCCAAGTGTATGTGTGGATGCGCGTGTGCATCGAGTAGCACTTCGAGTCGACGGCCAAGTCGTGTGTGCGCGCGAATGCGCATCGAGCTGTGCTTCGTGTCGACGACCAAGACGTGTGTGTGTCGTGAGTGCTATCACACACTGTAAAAACATTTTCGCCTTACGGCTCCTTTGCATCGTATCATGTTTAGCTTATCCACCGAGCAAGAGATGGCGCTTTGGTCGAGTGGTGGCGGCAGTGGCAGAGAGCGAGGTTACACGGGCGCTTGAGGAAACGTTTTTCCCCCTCTTATATGGGTTTGGCATGGTCGGCGATGCACCACTCTCGAGGACGTCCGTGGGTGCGAGACCACGGCTCGTTCCCGCGGATTCCAGTGGAGAGTCCAACGTCGGCAACGCGGCATTCCCGGTACACTGTGTTTCTGTGTGGTTTACATTTGACATTCTTTGGCTGTTTGGCGCGTTACTTGAATTGATTTATGTGTTAGATTTGGCTGCCGAGCGTGCCGTTGTGTAAGAAGCACTTAATTAATGTAAGTGTGTTTGTTGCGCGATGGTGTGAACTGTGTCCGTTTGTTCAGAGAGCAGTGGTTTTCAGCCTCCGTAATGTGTGCATCGAGTTGTGCTTCGCGCTGATGACCAAGTGCTTCGTGCCGTCCCCTTGAGGCGACATCATCTACTTCGTTTGACTTTGCCTCTCGTTCGACAGGAAAAGAAAACACTTTGACAACGGCTCGCATACCACCAAGATTGCAGACTTCGATGTCACCTTGCCTGAGGATGCATGTTAGCGAGTATTCTCAACCGTGTGAGTGAACATTTGGTGCGCCAATTGTCTGCCTTACGAAAGTTCTATTTTCTTTCTTTTACGTTGTCAATAAAGAGACTTTCAGTTGGAAAAGACAGCTGTTTTTCAGTCTTGTGGGTGGCAGAGACCTGTGCAAGTGCTCATTGGAGCAGAAAGGAGAAACTGGCAGATGGGAGTTTGCTTTGAAGCGTGGCCTCTGCGACCGGTCCCGGCAGCGCGCCGTTGCACCCTGCGCTGTGGCTGGAGTGTTATTGTTCTTTGCCATCCATATGCGGCGGCGTGTGCATCTTCGAAAGTAAGTTAAGGAAAACCGCTTACCTCTCCTCGGGCTCTGTGTACTTCAGTCGAAATATTTGAGCTCGGATTTCCCGGTAAAGCGGCCCTGGGTTTTACTAAGCAGGTGGGCAAGTTTATTGTGCCCTTCTGCATTGCCTACACCCGTGACTGTCTGACCGTAATGAACAGCAGCGAAAAAAGAAACATTTTCGAACTAAAAGTGCCCAGGCTGAAGACCAGTTCTTGTGACATTGTCCTAATTTCCCTTCTCATCCCCGTAACTTCCCTCTCCCGCCCCCCGTTTTGTTAGAGCATGCAAAGCTATGCTTAGCACTCTTAACCTCTTTTCCCGTCTCACCCAGCCACACGTGATACAATGCTATACAAGGCTAGCTCTTTTTTTGCGTCTGTTTATCCGTCCATTTTTCTCCATTTCTTTCTCCCTCTGTACCCGTTATCTCGCACGTCAGAGTTATTGCATCCCATGAGAGACATATTGGTGCAAGTGTTATGGAAACGAAGCAGACAAAAAGGAGTACGTGTGCCGATGATCACGGTCCTTCTACGCCGTGCACCGTAACGATAAGCTGAACAGACTCGCTGTTAAGGACACGGGGGCTGCCATTTTTCTCTGTAGGAACTCTGTATAGACAGTCTGGATTGTTTCTGAGGCTAGCAGACGGAAGAATAGGAAAGAGACGGACGCTGCACTGGAGATGCAGGCACCATTTTGTGTTCTTGTGGTAAATGGCGTGACTTTCTCACGCGTGCAGTAACTTGATATGACAGATATCCGGGGTAAAACAGATATAAGTATCTCGCCGGCGTGTGCTGCGTCAGGTCTCGAAGCTTGCGCTTCCTCTAGAAAATGAAGGAGCTTTTTTTTTTACAGCTGAGCTGTTAGGTTTTCGTTATGCTGTCACACGTTCGAATTAACCATGATTGTGAAGAATGGCCTCTAAGACACGTGATGATGATGATGATGGACCTTCGGATTTGCTGGCACTCGCCCACAAAGAGGGATCGGCCAAGAACCGGGCGGCAGGATCATGAAGTGTGTTCAGTCAGGCATTCAGGTAGTCTCGTAGCCGTAAATAATAACAATAGGCTAACAGGGTAATCTCTTTGTTGCCCTTATGTACTCGCACACAGCAGAGAAACCCTCCCTGTGGCTATAACCTAATGTAATCCCTCCGCAGGATAAAATTACTTCCACGTTTATTTTTAAACCTAGCTTCTCAATTGGCGCGACCAGGTATCTTTTTCTTTGATAAGCATAACGTTTACAGGATAAAAAGAAATGATCTATTGATTCGGATTCCTTGCAAAAGAGACACAACGGAGATGCTGTTAGTCCAGCTTTATGTAGGTAGTAATTCAGATGCGGAATTCTGCAGCGTAATCTGGTGATTGTAGTTTCTAACTGCCGAGATACACACCACTGTTTGTTCCAGCAATATCTTAGATGTACGAAGTCTCTGACTTTATCCAATGATATTTTTTCTATTTCTTTGTGCAAACAAGCCTTTCTATATCTGAGTGCTGTTACGTAGGCAAAATCAGGTAAAATAGGTAAGATTGGTCCGCTTAAAGATGCTTTGGCTAACGAGTCTGCCATCTCATTTGGATAAATCCCGCGGTGGCCGGGTATCCATAGCAAGTGAAATTTTTTCAGGTTTTCTGGTAATAAACTGCTAATCATACTCAATAATGTCAAATTTTTTGCTGTAGATAGTGCAGTGCATACTGAGAGAGAATCGGTAAGTATGACCGCTTCTGATTCGCTTGCAGGAAGTTTACTAAGCGCTAGAATTATAGCAAATAATTCAGCAATGAATATAGGCGTGTAATCTGGTAATCGAATTGAGAAAGACCAGTCGAGAGAAGTACAGAAGATGCCTATTCCAGCCTTTTCGTTCAATACGGATGCATCCGTCGCAATAATGTTGTTTATGGACAGATGAGTCAAGTAATCTTTTAACCGAATATTTAAATAATGAAGGGGCAGTTGTTTTGCATTAAAGGGGAAAATATCAACAAATTTAATTTCAAGTTTTGAATTATGTGTCTTCGTTATGCAAATCTGATAAATATTTACATTGAGAGGCTCTAGCAATGCTTGGACGAACCTAATCGGAGGGGAGTGTAGTCTAGACCAATGTGTTCCAAAGAATGCGGTTGGTTCTTGAATAAAAACGTATGAAGCTTGTCGCAGAGGCGAATTGTATATTTTTAAGAAAGTTTGAACTGTAAGTATTCTGAACCGAGTTAACAAAGGTGGAAGGCGCGCTTCCACATACAAAACATTATTTGCCACAAATTTTGGGAGTCCAAGACACAAGCGCAAAGCTTCCCTTTCTAATAATATTAATTGTCTCATCTTGTAAGCCGCGCTGCCTGAAAATAATACACACCCGAATTCCATAATAGGCCTTACATACATCTTGTAAATCATTATCAATGAACTCCTACGCAATCCTCTTTTTCTGTTTCCCAATTTGCGTAACCACCCCAAGGCACGTGACGCTTTACAGCCAATCTCGTCTATATGGCTTTTCCAATTTAGCGTCCTATTATATACGATGCCAAGGTATTTCAGGAAATCGACCTGGGGAATGAGCTCGGTACGATACATCAGGGAAATGTTGACACGATCCTTAAAAGAGAATGGCTGAAGTGCGCTTTTTCTGACGTTAAATGACATATGGATATTGTCAAGTCATCCTTCTAGCATGTTCATGTAATTCTGTAATGCCTGATACAATGAGTGCACATCACTGTTTGTTGCGAAGAAAGCAATATCATCTGCATATACGTAAATTTGGATATCCTGATGAGTTGGAATGGAACTTAGTAATATGTTGAATAACACCGGTGATAATACTGAGCCCTGAGGTACACCTCGTGTCTGCTTATATTTTTTAGAAGAGCATCCATCCAAGAAGCAATAAAATTCTGTCTTTTACAAACTCTGTAATCCATGCTGTTATATATTTTGGAAAGCGATGGTCTTGCATCTGCTGGATTAGGATAGGATATTCCACTTTGTCGTACGCTTTAGCTAAGTCTAGAGTGACTAGTGCACAGTATTCGCGACGATGCCGAGCCAGCTGTATGCGACTTTCCAAATCCACATGTGAACACCAAGTGGAGTATCCCGATCTAAAGCCAATTTGTCTGGGGTTTAGTATTGTATGTTCATTGATGTAGTTTATTATACGGGCATTAAAGACTCTCTCTACAAGCTTGACCAGGTTAGATGTCAATGAAATAGGCCTTATGTTATCCAGAGTAAACTCCATTCCCTGTTTCTTAAGTATCGGAATTATTTTGGAAAGCTTCCAATCGGCCGGAATCAAAGAATTTTTCAGTGAATAATTAACTATATTACGGATTTCATGTGGCGATATTTCGTATAACACTTTAATCATTGCAGAGGTCACCACACCAGGTCCAGGAGCAGCGGGCGGTAAGCTCTTCATGACATCCGCCAATTCAGCTAAAGATACCTCCTGGAAATCACAATCCACCCTTAATTTCACCATGGACTTTGGCATAATTGTCGTAAACCTGGTTTGCAAGCCTTTAGCAATATTTTCCAAGAATTCAGAGAGTTCGCGAGGAGACATAATGGTGGAATGACTGCTTTCTGTCTGTGGAATCATTTTTCTCGCACGTAAAAACCTGAAAAGCATTTTCTTATTTTTAGGCTTAGACAGATAATTAAATTTATTCATATCATAGTCTTCATTTGCTTTGCGCACTAGGCGCTTAAAATCGGCGGCCATGAATTTATAATCACTCCAATTTTTGGGGCATTGGTTAATTAACAGCTTTTTCCAAGCTGCTTTTCGCTTTCTATACCCCCTGACACATTTTTGATTCCACCACGGGCAAAAAGATCCCGCTGTGTTAGAGTTTACAGTAAACGTTGAATTTTTTAGTGATCGTTTCAACACCGCACATAGACTCATAGCCCTAAGGTCTTCCTGCATTTCCTCGTGAGAAGTTAACGTAGATTTGAAGTCTTTTTGTAATTTAGCATAATTTACGAATGAGCCAACTTTCTCTGCCAAACTAAACCTCGGGAACTTAATTTCAAACGTAATGGGAAGGTGGTCGCTGTTTGTAGCCCAATCTAATATATTCCACGAGGATATGCTTAAAGTGGAGCTGGAAAATGTTAAATCAATAGTCGATTTAGAGTTACCTCTTACAAATGTAGCAACGTGTGAGTTCAAGCAGGAAAAGTTATTATCAAGCGTCCATTCCAAGAAACGTCTTCCGCATACATCAGATTTGAAGCCCCAAGACACATGGTGTGAATTGAAATCACCACACAGTACTATTTCTTTTCTGCATGAAGCTACCATATTATCGAGGCATCTCGTGTCTTGAACTCCTGCAGGAAAGTATACATTTGCAAAAGAGAAAGGCGAGCAGTCTGGTAGTGTTATGTCTAACACCAGAATTTCGTAATTCGTATCCATACACTGATACGATATCTTGGCTCTGTGACTAAATTTAGTTGATATTAAGAAAGCCAGACCGCCACCTCTACTCGGCCGATCCAGCCGTATTAATCGATAATTTTTCATGTAAATTTTTTTACCGTTACCAAACCAGGTTTCCAAAATGGCAATTATGTCGGGAGAAATTTGCGAGGAAATATATTGTAAATCTGTAGTTGCCGACCAAATAGACCGGAAGTTCCACTGCAGAATTTTTAGGGAACCTATTTTGATGCTATACCGGCAGAAGAAACTGCCTGATCCAGAATATCTTTTTTCAAGAAATCATTTTTTGAAAGGTTCTCAAAGAAGTCTTTCTTTGACAAATATTTCTTGGATTTTGGGTTCTGAGAAGACTTTTTAGAAGGGGGAGATCTGTTACGTTTCAAAGTTTTTAGAGATTCTGTGTCCATATCTGTAAAGTCTCCTGAATCATCTGTCACAAGTTCTGACTCAGCCTGAACTCTATTTTTTGAAGGTCCTGCTTTCGGAGAGATAGATCTATGATTGACTGTCTGATTTTCCTCCTCTGTACCCCTTGAAATCAACAAAGCGTGCGAATCCCGATTTTGCACAGAAACTGTACCAATGATTTGTGTCAGCTGTTGAGTTAACATATCAGCCAAGGCTTCAAAAAGAGTAGCTGCCAGACGCTGCATTGCCTTTTCAGTGGACTTTTCAATAGCCTCAGTTATCGACTTTGCAAGCGATGCGTCCATTGCCGCTGTGTGCCGGGATGTTATGCCTGCGTAACCTTTCGATCTTTCATGCATTTCTGCTACCGCCTCCCTCCTAGAGCAACGCCTGCGTTCTATGATTTCTAGAACACCCATTTCTCTTTCTTTTGCACCACATTCATCAGAGTCTGCAGGGTGCGCTCCATTACAAAAGCAGCACTTCTGGTCATCGGATTTGCAATCGCAGCTGTCATGACTTCCTCCGCACAGACGACATCTAGCCTGTGATCTGCATCCTTTCATGCTGTGGCCGAATCGCCAACATTTTGGGCACTGCAAAGGTTTCGGGGAAAGGGGTTCTACTTTGTAGATTAGTGGCCATGCCTTAATTTCTGTTGGCCTAACTCTTCCTGCAAAAGTTACTATAACTGATTCAGTAGGCGATTTTGTTTTATCAGTCGTTCGGGTGCATCGATAGACTGAAACTGCCCAGCTACAGCAAATAAGTCAAGAATTTCTTGAGGTGTCGGACTCGTATCCACCCCATGGACTATGCCCTTCGTACATGCAAGATGAGCTGGAATAAACGGGCTCACCGGCTGTGCAGCAAATTCAGAGCAATTCAAAAGCTCTAGGACGCAATCCTGGTCTGCAGAGCAGCACAGGATACCCCCTCGGCCGAACTGGCGGACCTCCGTAATCTTCTGGAAAAGCGACGAGGCTTTCTGAAGCTCCACTTGTATCACCTTCGGATTCTTCATTGGAATGAAACCCCCATTTGTAGGAACCAGAGCCACAGGGACGTAGCTATCTCCACTACGTAGCAAGGTATCGAGCGGCCAATCCTTGACCGGTAGTGAGGCCAGCCAAGGGGAGTGCCCTTGGCCGGGTGATGAGAAAGACATTAGAATATTCTGACTTGCCTGACCTCCAAAGGGCTACAACAACGTTTCAGTTGAGAGAAACTAAGAAGAATTGCGAGGAATGAAAAGCAAACCAACTCTTAGCTACAAGGATCCTGCCACTCGACGTTGAGCCGATCTCCGATGAGCCACGTAGAACAACGTAGAACGCGTGGAGCGTTCCCAGTAGCTTCTTCCTTACAGTACAATAACTCGGCCAGCGCGCGCTCTTTTTCCTCTTCTCGATCTTCTGTTGCACTCCCCGAACATGTGCGTCCGGCGAGTCCTTTTTCACTTTGCTGATTTGCCGGCATCAGATGCAATAGCCGGTATGGGTGGTATAATGAGTTTAGAGAAAGAAAGAGATATATTGTGGACGAAAAAAAAATCATGACGAGGCAGGATTTCAACCAGCGACCCACAATCCGAAGGGAAGCATATCGTGATTACAGCTCTGTTATCAAGGCACGCTAGCAGAGCAAAACATATTCGTGGAGCAATCGGAACGGGAAGGGAAGTGAATGTGCGGTAGAGACGTGTGAGGAGGAGGAGGAGAGAGAAGATAGATATAGACAGAAATAGAAAACAAGAAATGGAGAAAGAACTATTTATAGAGCGTGAGTAAACACTAACTACTGAACGTGTTCGGTGGTAACAGGGTGGAGTGTGGCCACAAGCACGCCGGCCTAGGACACGGGCGGCTTGCTTGGCGTGTGGCCTACACAGTTAATGGGCGAGAGCTGACCGGAATGAGTCTTGAGGATGTGTGATGGTTCTATTTGCCGGACGTTCGTACAAGGCGATGCTGTGTGCTTCGATTATATCGTCTATGGGGCACTGCGTAACCCCAGCTCGAGAAGCTTTTGAGACAGGACTGATGCGTAGTCAGATCGTGCGTTGTACACCTCGCGGATGAGACGGTATAGTGTGGTTCGTTCGGCCACCTGCCATTTCAGGTAGGTGGTGACATAATATTACGCAGTTTATGACGAAAGGATCTACCACTTGAGATAAAGAAGGAAAAGGAGACAAAATTAGCTAGAAAAAATGTAGTGAAAGGGGAAGGAATTAGAGATGAAAAAGAAAGGAAAGGGTGACTAGAAAGCCTAACTCTAGGGGAGCGCAAAGTCAACCCCATACAATAAAATAATAGGCAGGAACGCACTGCGACGAACCTTGGTACCTTCGCCTCACCAGCCCCCCCCCCCCTCCCCCCGAAAAAGAACTCTGCACACGCCTATGACAGTTGGTTATCATAAACTTGTGTCCAATATTATAGTAATTAATTCTCCCACTCAACTTTGGATATCACTATACGTCTCATGTCAGCCTGGCTTCGTGTGGGTGGTCTTTTTCAGCACTTCTGCGAATAAAACTAAGACTACTTGTACAATTTATTCCTTAGTCATATATGCAAAGACCGGTATTATATCTGACACTGAGTCAGGCTAGCCCACCAAAAAAGAGGACATTTTTATAGTGAATTAGTGACCATTGTTAAGCCGGGAACATGATCACATGTAGATTGATTACCCAGAAACACAGAGAGCCAGTAACATGACATGTTACGATATTTATAGACAGGTAAAATAAATAAGGTAAAATTGAAGGCATGAGCAATTTGTGTATAGAGCCACACCAGAGAACATGTGTGCACCACGCATTAGTGAGAGGTGGCGGACGCCGCTAACGCCCCAAGCTGATGACGTCACATGCCACCCTCCTAACCCAGCCTAGCCAGAGTAAGCAATTGTTGCTTCGTTAAGCTGTTGCTAGTCTCAGCTGGTTCGTGAATGTGCATGCGTCCTTCAGGGCTGGGTTTGACGTTCTTTCAAACTGTAAGCCAACAGCTTAACGCCATAAATTTTGAAACACGCAAACGCCGGTACAAAAAAAAAGTGCTGCACATTTATGGAAGCAATGAACACATTCAACATACGTACCACGGTGTTCTGATGCGTGTTCGATCCTGGCCGAGGTAATCGCATTTTGACGGACGCCAACCGGGTGGTCAAAACTTTCCCGGAAATCATTATTATACTGTACATGATGACTTGAGATAAGTGCTCCCCTAGCCCCATTTTTTTTCTTTTTCAAATTGTGACTGTGCATGCTCATAAACGTTTGCCAGTCCTCTCCTAGTCATCTCGCTATGTCATTTTCTGCCGTTAGTGCTAATATATCCGAATTTCAACTAATTAAGCAAAGATGATGAACTAAAGAGCTTTTTCAGCTTGTAGTGTAGGTTTCCACGCCACCGCCGTTCGAAACGCGCGAAGGGTCGACAGTAAAATGACATTGCTTTAGCGCAGCTCAGTTTGAGCGTGAAGAAAAGATGCTACGTAGTAAAGAAGAGGAAGAGACAGACGACAGTGTGTTAGCGCGCATAGAGTTTCCTAATATACACTATAGGGAACTCTGGCGCTAGTGTCTATGAGAGCTGCAACGCACGGCGCTTCAGCGTGCATGGGAATGATGGGTAGTACACACATTTGTCTAATTTTCGTACTTCTGGCCTGCTTTTGCCTCCGTGCGTATCCGTGTGGCTTGGAGCTGTTTTCTCACCAAACAAATATTAGCAAATGTTAAGCGGTCGCGCTTCACCACCCTATTCTTTTGGACTTACCTTTCCAAATGGGGTCACGAAGTTCAAAAGGGTTGAATCTTTCTTTCAATTCAAAGCCGAAACACAGCAATAAACGAAGCCGCAAGTACGATTCGCCACCCGCAAGTACGAAGACTAGGCAAATGTGTGTACTACCCATCATTCCCATCGTCGCTGAACGATCGCAGCGCTAGAGTGCCCTCTAGTTGATTTTAGAAAACTCTATGAGCACTCACACTGTCGTCTGTTTTTTTCCCCTTCTTTACTGCATGCCATATTTTCTTCATGCTCAAACTGAGCTGCGCTAAAGCAATGTCATTTTATCATGCACCTACTCGGCCAGTTAGTAGTACTGTACAACAGTATACTTCAACGCTCTTGGTCGTTCGACAAGTTCCTGTCTCAGAATAAGAGGTGTGAATGACTAGGAACGTTGAAAAACGAACAGCAGAAAATACCATGCTTCGAAACTGTAGCGCCCTCTCACGTTCTGGCGAGTTAAGTGTCAGGCATGACCTCGTTGTAAATGTGGCAACGAGGTCAGCGTTACGTTGTAAACAACAAGCAACAAAGGTGTGTCGCGAGCTTCGTCTACGTGGGCCCTCTCCGCTCATTCCATTGGGGGAGCCATTCGACGGCATCGTATGAATGAAATGAGGGTCATGTGACCCGCGAAAACCAAGTTGAGAATAGGCACTTTTTTTCTTGTGTTTTGAATTTGCTAAGTCGAATAACCCCAAACTGCGTGCCGTAATCACTGCTGTTTTTTGCTGCAGTAGTGTGCCCGCAGTAGGTCAGTTTACACAATCCCCGAATAAAAAAATGGGGCGTTGAATATTGTTGGAGGGCCCTTTTTAACACATCACGCTAACAACACATTCGACACATTCACGTAAGAAATACGCATACAATGCATCGTGCGCGTACACTGTGATAAAAAGAAATGCCGCCCGCATCTTCCCAAGGGGGAAACTCGAGTAAATGCGTAGTCGCAAAGTGGTGGGGGTATCGCATGAATGTTGCGTCATTGGGTATGGTTTGGGAATGCTTAATTGTTATTTCGTCTTTATTCTTATTACCTATTGAATGAAGGACAAACGTTACCTTCAACGAGTGGTGGGACGCTGATGTGCGGGGTGGCCAGTGAACGGTTGTGCAGCTCGAGCAGTGGATTTTTACTAACGTACGCTGCCTGCGTCGGCGTTGCGAGGGGAAAAAGAAAGGGGAGCAAACAGTTGGCACGAGACGCGAGCATGCGCAGTGGGAGTGTGGACATTGCCGCCGACGCACTTGTCGGGCGAAGTCAACGAACAAGTACTAACTTTTACCGTATAAAAATTAGCTTTCCGTATAAAATTAGTTGCAAGATAGTGCTGTGTTTGTGTGTGTCTCTCTTTTCGTGTTCTCGTCATGATGTGCTATACCCATATAAATGATCACTGTGAACGTACGGAAGAGTTAAGCGTGATGTCCAGATAAGAAGCGCCGATCTGGACACAATTGATAGGACAGACATACGTGTTTGTGGCACGCAATTCACGAAAGGTATGCTTGTTGCACACGCACATTGTTTATTTAAGTGCACCATGTACAAACACAACCGGACAATTTATGTCTAAGCTAACTTGTGTTACGTTTGTAGAGAGATCATCGAAACTGTGATCGGAACGAGCGACCGCGACAAGCTTGATCAGTTAAAGTGGGCCTTCATTGCTCGACCAGACAAAAGTGCACGGGAACTAAATTTTTCGTTAACAACTGCGCGACAAGTAATATAAAACTCTTTCACGCGCTTTCGTATTTTTTTTTTCGCGCAATAAATTACCAAGCTTCCAAACTAAACAAACCAAGAGATCGTGTCACACGAGACTTAAAAAAAAAAGAAAACTCGCGATGAAGTGATAGGAAATAGCCGAGTGAATTGTCACACTAAGTAACTTGTGCAATGATTAACCGTTATTTCACACTGAAAAATAACATAAAAACGATTTGCAACTTACCTTGCTAAGCAGAAGCACATTGCCATCTTGCAACTGCAGCCGACAGTCCCTTGACCCAACCGCTTGTATAATAACTGTGCGCCTCGGTCGACTTGAACGTGCCTCCATTTCCTCGAGGGTCAAATAACTAGCGGAAAACAAACGAAATGATTGGCGATGTCCCCGTAACAAATGTCCGGAAATATGTTCTCGTCGCTTGAAGTGTCCCTTCCCGGTCGAAGCGTAAAGGGGCCGATGCTATCACACATTCCCCGTAAGATGCGACCAATAAGTCGGTCTAAGGGCTTTTCAATGAAGAAGGGTCGGCATAACACGAGAAAAACACCACAATCGCATGAAGTCTCGAGGAAATAAGCACGGTCCGGTCTACGCTCTACGATGACGCCACACGTACTGCACCAGCATGACCGCGCCGCCGAACGTGACGTCACGTGAAAACCACGCCATTTTCTAGACGTGCTGAAGCGCCGCCGTCTTGGACTGATAACGTTGCAGTTTAGTATTCGTATCAAACAAACAGTGCTACGGCGAACTCACACGCACGAAATCGCTTCGTCAACACATTTAACGATTCATGACCACGCTCATTTTATATTGTGACATAGAAATTCTACAAAACAAACGCTTATCAATGAAAAGTGATGGCGCCCATGATTCGAAAAAAAGTCGTGTTATCTGGTTGACTTAATCGCGGAGCCGCTTTTGCCCACACTCCCGTTCTAGCCCCAATGATCAGCGTCACCTGGTGCTGAGGGCAGTAAAAAGAGGCAGATCTCGAGGCATCTTGAAGTGAGGACTCCTTCACTTTTCCATGAGAGATGTTTATTGTTTCGTTCAATGATATAAATCTATCGAAACTCGTAGGGGCTTTGGCGTATACCCACAAAGCGAAATTTAACAGGCTTTACAGTCAGAATAACTCTGATTACACAGTAAAAATTTTTGCACCCAAAAAGGTGTAAAAAGGGTGCTTTTACGAGAAAGCACCCTTTGCAACACCCTTTAACACCCATAAATGGTCGATTGAAAAAAAAGCACCCCTTTGTTTGGGTGCTTGCCTCAATAGCACCCTAAAATAGGCTCTAAGGGTGCTTTTGTGCCTGAGAAGGGTGTAGGTGCCGATTCCTCAGATGGAATATGCAGCATAAGAAGAGCACATAATTATAATATTTGGGATTTTACGTCTCAAAAACCTCGATATGATTATGAGGGTCGTCGTAGTGGAAAGCTGCAGAGATTTTCACCATTTGGTGTTCTTTATTGAGCGCTCATATCGCACAGTGCAAAGGCTTCTACCTTTTCGCCTCCGTCTTAATTCGACTGCCACGGCCGGCATCGAACCCGCGACCTTCTGATTGGCGGCCGAGCAGCGCAGCTACTGCACGAATATGTGGACCTTGCGTTAAATGACGGCCTAATTGACTTAGAATGTGTGAAGGTGCTCTCCGAATACAGCAGAATGTCAGCAGAAGCAAATCACGTTTCATCTATAATGGCAATTAACTGCAATCCATGTTACGAAAGCTTTCCTTAGCGTTGGTTATAAGCTGCATGTTTGCTATGGATTATATACACACAAATAATGTTCGCCCGAGTATGGGTGGGTGTGTGTGCGTCTAAGCGCGATTGTGTGTACACCCGTGCATGTGTGCGTGCGCGTGTATGTGCGAGTCCGTGCTTGTGTTAAGCGTGCCTGTGCACATGTGTACGCCCATGCGTGCGTTTACGGTCGCGTGTGTGTGTGGCCGTATGTGTGTATACGTGTATGTGTGTGCGCCTGTGAATAAGTATGCGTGTGTATCAGCCCGTGCGCCCTCGAATTTCGTGTGTGTGTGTGTGTGCGGGGGGGGGGAGGCACTGCTTCTTATTGTTTAAGGTCCCGCACCTGTTCAGACTGGGAGTCTATATGGGAGGTGGCTTAAGGAATGGCGGTTGTCAACGCACTGTACATGGACTATTCAGTACATGGAAAACAGCTGCACATTTTCGTACCTGATCGTTGCTTACGAACTTGCTGTGGTAGCTGATTACGTCCGCTGAGGTGCTTCTACGCTCGAAAACGTGGGTTATGACCAATTCCCACGGAAAGCTGTCACTGCACTTATGCACAACCATCGTTTATATTAACAACGTTTAACAAGAACGTGCCCTGCCTTTGCTACAGGTGCTTAGCTAGCTCATTGGGTAACCATATGGAATTATGTGCTGATCATGTGGTCAGCAAAAAGTTTGTTATAACAACCTCGGCATGTTTCGTGGTGCGTGACAAGCCTTCTAAACATCCGCGACTGTGGATTAATTTGTTCCAGCTTCGACTACGCATTCAGTATTTGCGGCACCATACGCGGAAGTGCCAGACACAGACAATGCAAAAAGAAATTCCTCTGGAAAAAGGTGTAGCGATGCTCTCCCGCTAATGCCACCGAGGACCAAATAATTATTGTTTCTGGCCATTCCATGGTGCACTTTGTTTTCCGCAAGTTTTGCTTCACTATTTTTCGCCCACTGCAATCGCATTCCGTCAAAATACTCAAGGAACCCGAGGCTGGTAATAACCTGCGTCGCTGTGCGACTGGCTGGAAGGAGAGTTGCCATTTACAAGGAGTCATTCCGCGACGAACGGCCGTCCGCCGTACGCGCCATAGCGTTTGCTCTTCGGCGCCGTCCTGGCGGGT